>JAMPIV010020427.1:0-37500 GCA_024509875.1 Oreohelix idahoensis
GATCCATAGCTTCTTGTCCTTTTTTTTTTGTTTCTGTTAAAGCCAGGATTTCTAATTTGGCTTTTCTCATCTCTTCCACCAGCTCCTCTTCCTTCCCATTTATACTTCTTGTGTTCCATGTTCCGTATATCGTAGTCCGTCCCCGTTCGTCGCCTTTAGAATCAGTCCGGTTTTCTCTCTTTGTTTTGCGTAATCTGGTTTTTAAGACAAACAGGTGATTGGCCTGTTGTGCCTTTGCATGATAGAGGGGCTGCCTTCTTACGGCCTCTATCTACAACTCTGCCAAGAGTAATCTTGTGCGAAGGTAGACACCTTTGATGACCAATTTTAGATACTCCTGAGTTTTGGTCACTGGTGGACCACTACTGCAGAGCAAAGGGGAGGCAAATCCTGTGACACATACATACATATCAAAATCTTTATTCTCCAGAAAACACATTGATAAGTACTGACATAATATAATGACATACAACATGGCGTATAGGAGAATCATTAGAATTTACATAAAGTGTGGAAGACGTCTCAAGTAGTTCAGTTTGGGTGTTTTTACATCGAATGTTTGTGTTACACATAAATAACAATCTTTAAGCTTTCTAAAAGACATTGGCATGTTATGAAATGATATGATACAACATAACAAAAATTAGTATTATTGAAATTTACAAAATTTGTGTGGAATACCTTTCAAGTAGATCAATATAGGAGTTTTTACATGGGGGTATTATCAGAATCTTTGTTTGCCATAAAATACATTGACAGGAAGTGGAGTGAGACATTAAATATAGCATCAAATAAAATAGTAGTTTGGTATATTAAACAGAGCACAATTGAGATTAGATTTAATAAAAGTGTGGAAAACATTTACAGCAATTTAAAATGGGTGTTTTTTACATCGAAGTTTCCATATTCTGTAAGAGCCTATAAATGATAGGAAACTCTATACAGAGCGATACAACAGGAGGCAATCTGATCATCAGAAGTGGTCCCCCCGTCGATCAAGTGTTTCGGTCGCTTATTCTCCTTTACACTCTAAGGGGGGTGGGCCCACCTGGGTCATAACTCCAAAGTGTCTCAGCCTCCTGTTGTCTCGTCCATACGATAACCTAATTCGTTAATTTCATTCAGACATATCAGAATTGGAGAATCATTAGAATTTACAAGTGTGGAATACGTCTCATGTAGTTCAATATTGGTGTTGTGTGTGTGTATGTATTTTTTACATCGACTGTGTTCCTATCCTGATTATACATAATATTATCTTCATTCTCCGTAAAATATATTACCATGTGCTGGTGTCATACAATAAATACAACAACATCATGATATAATGATACAACATATCGTATAGGAAATTCGACTCAACTATAGTATGATGTCTCAATTATATTAATATGGATGGTTTTTACATCGAAACTTCCATATCCTATACGACGCTATGGTTGCACTGGTGCTAATATAAAACTTTACATGTATGTCAGAATCTGCATTCTCCTTTAAATGTATCGACATGTACTGATATGATTTTAAAAATGCAACATACCAAATAGGAGAATCATTAGAATTTACAATAGTGTGGAATGCGTATCAGATAGTTCAATATTGGTGTTGTGTGTGGGTATTTTACTTCGAATATGGTCATATTCTATATACATATTATCATTTGTATTCCCCATAATATAATTTAACATATAGTGATACATTAAATACAACAACAATGTGGTATAACAAAACAACATAGCGTATAGGAGATTAGATTCAACCACATTAGGACGTATTTCTCCATTATATTAATATGAGTGTTTTTTACATAGAGACTTCCATATCTTGTACGACCCATTGATTGCACTAGTGCCAATATATTTACATGCATACATACATACAAACATGCATAATAAATACAACATATATACGTAATACAAACATACATACATATATAAAATAAACGTAAAGATATTTATAGAAATGTAACTGCTTGTCAAGAGAAACATGTTTTTGAATTGAAAGAGACGAAAACTATGCAAGAGCTATTTGATAAAAACTATTCATTCATGCCTATCATTTACGTTTTTACGTAGAACCTCGTGGTCGAGAAAACATAGCTATTTTACTTCGTTTTTTATGTTTATTACATACCTTTAGCTTAAATACATTATATACTGTTCAAAAAAAAGAAACGCATAGCTATCCGAGGGCGCGTTTTTATGAGTTTGTAAGTAAAATTTGGTGCTAGGGTATATAAAAACCAGCCTCAAATGTTCTTTACAGTGTCACATGCACGTGTTGACCTGAATTGCGTTCGTTTTTGTAATCGTTACAACGCAGTGGTCAATAGTGTATATGACGCAATTTTTGAGCACAGCTCATGTTGCTCGCACGTGAAAGCAACAACATTTGGGGTGAACACTATTCACTGACTACGCAACTGAAACCCTACAAAAGGATAACGCTACACACAAAAAATTCAGTTAATTTTCAAACAGACATTTATGCCGTCTCTATCAATAAATTTAAGGAACATTGCTATTGGCCGTTTGCACGCAGGCGAAAGTCAAAGTCAGGTTGCCAGGCATCTAAACGTGCATCAGAGTACCATCAGTCGACTTTGGCACCGGTTCCACGCATCCATGCCCAGAAGATGCCAGTCGCTGATCGATGCAAGTGGAGGCCACACACCATACTAACGGGAAAGCCCGTACGCCAAAAACTCTCGTGACTCAGATGCAAAACAACTGTCAATTGATTGGTTGAACCCTAAGGTATTCTTTTGTGCAATTTGAACAATTAACTCATTAAATTAAAAAAGTTATTGAATGTCAAAATTGTGGCTATGTGTGTGCCTTCAGTAGCTATACGTTTCTTTTTTTGAACAGTATAATTCAAATGGCGCAAACTCCGTATTTTCGTTGGGAATTTCTCTATAGGCGAAGAGAATAGCGGGTAATATTCTATCCCAATCTTGTGGATACTTAGTCGTAACCTTTCCCAACATTTGTTTTAAACTTCAGTTAATCTTTCTATACTGTCCAAAAAAGAAACGCATAGCTACTGAAGGCACACACATAGCCACAATTTTGACATTCAATAACTTTTTTAATTTAATGAGTTAATTGTTCAAATTGCATAAAAGAATACCTTAGGGTTCAACCAATCAATTGAAAGTTGTTTTGCATCTGAGTCACGAGAGTTTTTGGCGTACGGGCTTTCCCGTTAGTATGGTGTGTGGCCTCCACTTGCATCGATCAGCGACTGGCATCTTCTGGGCATGGATGCGTGGAACCGGTGCCAAAGTCGACTGATGGTACTCTGATGCACGTTTAGATGCCTGGCAACCTGACTTTGACTTTCGCCTGCGTGCAAACGGCCAATAGCAATGTTCCTTAAATTTATCGTTAGAGACGGCATAAATGTCTGCTTGAAAATTAACTGAATTTTGTGTGTGTAGCGTTATCCTTTTATAGGGTTTCAGTTGCGTAGTCAGTGAATAGTGTTCACCCCAAATGTTGTTGCTTTCACGTGCGCGCAACATGAGCTGTGGTCAAAAATTGCGTCATATACACTATTGACCACTGCGTTGTAACGATTACAAAAACGAACGCAATTCAGGTCAACACGTGTATGTGACACTGTAAAGAACATTTGAGGCTGGTTTTTATATACCCTAGCACCAAATTTTACTTACAAACTCATAAAAACGCGCCCTCGGATAGCTATGCGTTTCTTTTTTTGAACAGTATATATATTTTCGTTTGATCTCATTTTTAAAAGCAGAACGATTGCAGCCTAGCAGCTGTGTACGTTCACTGTTTTCCTTGTTTAAGCTTAGAATCATATGCTACGTCTTTATCTTAGAGCGTATAGAATAACGCATATATAGATAAGAATTGCGTTGCAACTTGTTCTGAAAAAAATTGAACATACAAAATAGAGAAAGTAATAATGAAGGTACCCGTAAACTGTGGCTACTTTGAACAGAGGGGGCTACTTTGAACAGAGGGGGCTACTTTGAACAAAACAAAAATAAAAAAAATCCTTTCGCTGCCATATAACTATTTTTATTTTACTTGTATCTTTTTTGTCAGATACTTTTAAAAAAATCTTTAAGCATTTTAAAAATGTCAGTATTTTCATCGTAACGATCATTTGGTGCGGTATTACCGTGTTTCAAACGTGGAGGCTTGTTAATTCGTGATTTCAACTCCTTGCAAACTTTATCTTCGATCAAGGTAAATATATGATATGAGATGTCTAAAAGTCTTGAAAAGCTTAATAAATTTATTATCTAACACACTGCACTTATGCTTTATCTACAATAAAACTTTTTAAATGTGTTTTGAGAACTGTATTGTTAGGTGTTACGGTTTTCTTTAAATTTGGGGTTACTTTGAACATGTTCAAAGTAGCCCCTGTTCATTGCTACACCCCTAAACTTAGTTTTACCTCCATTAAAATACCGTAGAAAATGTCTTAATACATTTAAATACATTTTCCTGGTTTCTACATGCACATATAATGTTGTGCAGATTCTATTAGAGGTTTTGGGATGTTAGAGTAATAAAAAATGTAAATAGGGAAATGTAACTGTGCCAAGACAGATTTACATTGGAATGTTATTCTTGAAGAAGAAACACATAACTACTGTATAACAGTGCCATGATTTTTTAATAATCCTCATTTATCTTTTGCATATTGCAGATCATCATCATGGTTCGCCAGTATGTACGAAGTGAATCATCACGGAAGTATGCAGTTTATACGCAGCAACTGCTGCAAGATGCACTTGAAGCAATTAAAAGTGGTATGACACTAAGACAGGCAAGAGATGAATTTAAAATATCCATTAGAACTTTGAGTAACACACTCAGAAACAAACACCCAAAACGTGCTGGTCATCAAACTGTCTTCTCACCTGATGAAGAGTTGTCATTCTGCAGTCATCTACTGACTGTGGCAGAGTGGGGCTTTCCACAAACCATCTCGAACTCAGGCTGCTGGTTAAGAGCTCTTAAACTTGCAAGGGAGAAATGTGTATTGCTTTAAGGACAATGTACCGTCAACAGATTGAGTGTGGGCTTTCCTCAAAAGAAACAAGGAACATCTCACAACTCGTTTGTGTCAGAATATAAAGGTTGCGAGGGCTGCAAAAACTGGTGAAGAATTTAAAGAGTTTTTTCACAACTATAAAGAGTCTCTTGGTGGTTCAGATGCTACTCACATCTTCAGCTATGACGAGACCAACTTATCAGATGACCCTGGGTCCAAAAAATGCATATTTAAGAGAGGAGTCAAACATCCCGACCGTGTTATGAACACAACTAAGTCATCCACATCCATCGTGTTTTGTGGCTCGGCAAGTGGTGTAATTGTCGTGGAATATTCTAATCCACATATATAAATTATCAAGTAAATATAAAGCCTAATAAATACATATAATAAATAAAGGAAGAAGAATGGTAAAGAACAGTGCTGTCACAATGACTGTACTCGAAATCCCCTTGTTTTCTACTGCGTATGCAAATTGTAACGTTTCACGTTGATATTAAAGGCCTTCTGCAACATACACGCGTTTCCCAAACACACAATAAAATGTGCTGCCTTTCTAAGAAAAACCTTGAAATATGCAAGTTGACCTAAATTTTAAATTCCATTCATGTCTTTTTCTACACTATGTTACCAAGATCAAAAGACAGATGGACAAAAGGATAGCGAGAAGGGAGAGGCAGAAAGCCGAACACTAAACACGCTTCGCGCGATACACAAATGCTGCCATCACGCGTGTAAGACTACATGCACTAACTTTTTTTCAGACGGACAGTGATAAAATACATTACCCATCCCAGAGTTAGGTTTATAAATCCTGAAAAACTCTTATTAGAAAAGATAACATTAGATGGGTTTACGGTTGAAAACATAACAGTACCCAGACAGCACATCTTCGAAACAGGAGGTAGAAAATACATATTTTGAACGCAGCCACGTAGCTCTTTTAAATTTGTATATTTGGGTTCCTTAGGGCTTGCTGACAAAGAATATGTAAAACGTTACGCAAATAGTCCAGGAATTAATAAATTATACCCAAAATAAAATAGTGGGGATGCCTGACAGCATGGAATCATTTCTGCTCATAAAATTTTTTTATAACGTGTTTGAAAAAAAAAATCTTACGTTACAGAATTAGCCTACCATGTAAACTCCAAATTGATTGGAGCGCAACAAATGAAAGACTAACCACGATTGGTCGGGCTATAAATACTATCTTTCGTTGTTAGGGGAGACGTGAAAAGGTAACATTTTTTCAAACACTTGTCGAAACGTGGCCTCATTGGCTAGACTCGCTGATATACTCACTTAGGAGCGTTAGTTCGAGACCACTAGTGCAAATAATCTTGATAAAGCAACAGTGCGTTGAAGCCAGCTCATATTTGTGTTAAATAAAAGCCTGGAACATAAGCAGATGGGAATTTGTGCCAGTAATTGTGCCAGAATTCATTGCTAATCAACGTATCTGTGTTTATTTCCATGAAATTGTGGTAAGCTTGAACCATTCAGTATCTTTTAATGAAAATTGAATGTAAATTGTTAATTTATGCCTGTATATATATATATATATGTGTAGTTCAGTGGCAAACAGGAGATAAAGCCTATAATGCTCCAGCCTGAACAGAGGGTGTCGGAGGGAAGTAAAACGGCATGGAATGGCCAAATAGTACACTGACACCTGGATGATTGATTAGACAGAAATAATGCTGGAAGTGCAGAGGCGTGGTAACCATTAAGGAGGTAAATACTGGTATAAAGTATTTCAGATGAAGCTGACAGTTGGCCTAACGCTCTGAACTCAATGTTTGTGTTGTATTGTGCTCAGTGTAGAACTAGAGTATCAATTAGTTATGAAGTAGAAGGTACATCTTCTTGTTTTCAGGGACCGTGGTCTTGATGGTACTGAGCAGCACCTGGTCAGAGCTTTGCTGAATCCAGAGTCGGACAGCATACTCCTTGGTCTTTTTAGCTATCAGTGAGGTGTCTCCAGAGCCCAGGGGAGAATTCGAGCAGAGGAGTCCTTTCCTGCCGCCATCACGCAAGATAAGCTGATTTGGCCAGCTGAGCTCAACGTTATGTCCCCTCATCTTGAAATGACTTTGTAAAAATAACATTCAGAGGGGAATTTAATTGTCTTAATATCAGGAACTGAGAACATCTCCAATACTAGTCCCGAAAGACAAACTATTGAAGTCATGATGACAAATACCAACAGAGCTTGAACAAAACAAAACCAGTATTACCTCATATTACCACTACACAACTGACACACATAGGATATTTTAATAATATATGTCACTACAATATTCATATTGATAAAGTCTGTACATATACTTGTAATTAAAATTGATTGTGATTCCTGGTTCCTTTGTATTTGAATCAGGACACATATACCTTTATGATAACCATGAATACATATTGTTATTTGAAAAGTTATCAGTGACTCCTTAAGATATTCTCATAGAGTGTTATATGTATGTGAGTGTCACAGTGTTGTCAAGAGTAGTGGATTAAATTAAATTGTTTATCTGTCTGTTGTTGTGACTTACACTTCATCATACACATACCCTAGACACATAACGTAGTCATCACACTATTCCAGAATAATTCTGACTGAGATATATAGATATGTGGTAGCAAGTAAGGTTATCTATAATACACTACTCTTATTAGATATAGATACCTTCACAGCTGATCTCAGTCAGTACACTAAGTCCCCTATAAATATTTATAACATCCCACTTCACCACATATATTGGGGTCTCGCTCTTGGGATTTTGAATCTTTCCCTATTAAAAATATTGGGGGGTAATTCACTTCAGGGAATATAAGAATTAAAAGGTATCCTTGGGTGGAATTAAATAAGGTTGAGCTCACGGTGCCTGTGTTGTCCATTAGATATATTTAGAGATTAAATTGTTGGTTAGACATTGTAGAAATTTACCTGATAGACAATGGCGGACCTGGCCAAGTTTCGATCTGCTGCTGTACAGACTGCAAAAGAGTTAGGATTAGATGGGCAAGTTATGGTTGCCTATGTCACTACGGAATGTGACAAATTTATTGAACGCGAAGAAAGAAGGTTTGAAGCCGAAAGAAAGTTAGAGGCTGAAAGGGAAATTAAGAGGTTACAATTTGAGGCTGAGGCTGAGACTAAGAGGTTGCAGATTGAGGCTGAGGCTAAGAAATTGGAAGCAGAAAGAGAAGACAAAAGATTAGCTGCAGAAAGAGAAGCCGAGGAAAGAAGACAGGCTGCAGAAAGAGAAGAGAAGAAATTAGCTGCAGAAAGGGAAGAGAAGAGATTAGCTGCAGAGAGGGAAGCAGAAAAGGAGGAGAAAAGATTACAAAGGGAACATGAATTACGACTAAGGGAGTTTGAGTTTCAAGGCCATGCTCCTGAAAATGGTGCCAGTCCCTTTGCCTCTGATGCTACGGTTACTCAGGGAGCCTCAACCTCAGCTATGAACTTTCATTTAGATCATTTTGTTGAGAAAGACGATGATATTGAGAGCTATATAAATAGATATGAACTATTAGCTACCACGTATGGGTTAGAGAGAGAAAGGTGGAGCTTAAAGTTATCTCAGGGACTTCGTGGGGCAGCTTATGAAGTTTTTGCAAAAATGAGCAGAGGTGATCAGGAAAATTATGACATGCTAAAGCAGGCTCTTTTGTTAAGGTATGAAAAGAATGCAGAATTTTATAGGAAAAAATTTAGGAATGCTAAACTACTGTCAGGTGAAACCTATCACCAGTTCTCTGCACGAATAGAGACATACTTGGAGAAATGGACTTCTCTGGGGAAAACCCAAGATCTTAAGGAAATGGTCCTTATAGAGCAATTAAGAGAGTCCATGGCTCCAGACCTGAGAAAGTTTCTCATGGAACAAGGTGCAGAGAGGCTGGGTGAGTTGCTAAATGTTGCTGAAAGGTATCAAGCAGCTCAAGCAGAGGTAACAGGTAATAAAAAGAAACAAGTGGATAACTTTAGGGCACCACAGAACTTTAATAAATTTGATCCTGAGGATCAAAATAAAGGTAAGCACCAATTTGATAGGCCACGGTATGAAAATAAAAATAAATTCCCACAATTCGATGAAAGGAAATATGATGAAAGAAAATCTTTCAACCAAGGAAAAAGGTGGTGTAAAAATTGTAAGATGAACAATCATGACACTGACCGTTGCAGAAGGAAACCTGTGTATATGGCAACCCTTCAGGTCAGGTCGACCTCAAGACAGGAGGAGGATATTATGTTGGATACCACTCCAGAAGAGATGAGGAAGGCACAGGCTGGGGATAAAACACTCAAGCCTTGTTTCAGGAAATTGTCAACTTGTCATACAACTCCAGGCAAGGGAGATTTTTACATGAAAAACAAGTTGATGTATAGGAAGACTGGAGCTAGATCCAATGGTCACGGACAGCTGGTTCTTCCAAAGAGATATAGGACAGACTTAATAAGGAGCCTACATGTGAAACCAGATGGGGACCATGAGAAGATAGGTACCATCATTCAAAAGGTGGCTCACAATTATTATTGGCCCAAAGCAAGATGGGACATTGAGAATATTGTAGAAAGGTGTAGCATAGCACATGAGGGGAACACCCACAAGTGGGAACATGGATCAGGACCTGGAAACGCCCCGGGGCAAAATTAGGCCTGATAATAAAAGGAAAAATAGATTTGATAAAGTGGACCAAATGGAATGGGAAGCCCCTTTTCACGGACAAGCTTCACTTAACTGTTTTACAATGGCCACTATGCGGAGAGTGCAAAAAGATGTCTTACCCCAGGATAAGCCGAAAATCCCTCAATCGGACTTAAACAAACTGGAGGAAGAGGATGTAGGGAGGAAATCTCTCATCAAGAATTTTAAGTGGGGAGAAAGCCCCAAAAGAAAAATTGGTAGCGGTCGTTTTGTGAATGATAATTCTGGGAGGAAAAAATCATCACTATAAAGCTTCGAGTGGAAGAGACCATACCGGTGCATGGACAAATAGGTCCACACAATTAAAGGTCCATATGTAGCTATGTTAAGAACGTGGACTGATGAAAAGGCAGAGGAAAACATTACATCTTCATACCAATATGTGAATGAGCTGACCACTCGGTTAAAAACTGGCTGGAAACTTGCCAATGAAAATTTGAAACAAGCCAGGAAGAAACATGCTGCCTATTATAACAGGAAGGCGAAGGACAGAAATTTGGCTGTGGGAGAGAAAGTACTGCTTCTTTTGCCTGGGAGTCAGAATAAGTTACAAATTGGATGGCAGGGTCCATATACAGTTCTAGAGAAGGTGTCTAGAAGAAATTATAAGATAGATAAGAAGGGGAAAGAAAAAATCTATCATGTGAATCTCCTGAAGAAATATTTGGAAAGAGAACATCAGGAAGAGACACACTTGTTGACCTTGTCCATCGCCATGGAGATGAAAAAGGAACCACTTTCATCATTTGAATATCCATTACACCCCTGTGAGACAGCAGCACAGGTGAAAATCAGTACACATTTAACGAAAACTCAGAAAGAGAGAGTGCAACAGGTTCTAAATAATCATGCAGAGGTGTTAACAGACCGACCAGGGCATACAAACCTATTAGAATATGATATGAAACTAATAGACTCCACACCTGTCTGTATGAAACCATATTCGATTCCGTTTGCTAAGGAGAAAGCTTTGAAGGAAGAGATAGACTATCTGTTGAAGGAAGGAATTATTTCGCACAGCGAATCTTCGTATAGTTCCGGTGTTGTACTCTTAAGGAAGCCCTCTGGAGAACATAGACTCTGTATAGATTACAGGAGACTGAATGCTATTACAGAAGGACAGGTGGATCCATTGCCGGATACAAATCAGCTGTTTGCCAGACTAAATAAAGTTAAATATTTCTCAAAAGTGGATCTGAGTAAAGGATACTATCAGATTCCAGTGAAGCCTGAGGTTAGACCATACCTAGCTTTTAGTACCTCAGAAGGACACTATGAGTTTAATAGATTGCCATTTGGATTGAAGAATGCGCCTAGTGTCTTCTCTAGAATGATGAGAAAATTATTGGATCCTCTGAAGAATCCCTGTATAACAAATTTTATGGATGATATCCTTATAGCAACAGAAACATTTGAGGAACACATTGACTCTCTGAACATGCTGTTTGATCGACTTAGGGAGGCAAATTTAACAGCCCGACCAACCAAATGTTTCGTTGGATGTAAAGAATTGGAATTTTTGGGACACACAGTTTATCAGGGAAACATGACCCCTGACCCAAAGAATTTAGAGAAACTACAGAAAGCCCCGAGACCACAAACCAAGAAGGACGTGAGATCCTTTGTCTCATTATGTGGTTTCTACCAGAAGTCAGAAAGTTGAATAAAGCTGAAATCAATTACTCAACTAGCGAAAAGGAATGTCTTGCAGTAATATGGGCAATAAAGAAATTCAATATTTATCTGTATGGGAAGGCATTTAAGTTGCAAACAGACCACAAACCTTTATCGTTTCTAGCACAGGCTAAGCATGAGAACTCTAGGTTACTCCGATGGTCTTTACTTCTGGCTCCATATAATTTTAGCATTGAGTATATATCTGGAAAAACCAATTTGGGAGCGGATTTTTTAAGCCGCCATCCGTGTGATGAGAATCACCGTAAACCCCAGAAATAATAATAAATTTCTCTATGTGAATATAGAATAAAGGACTGACATATAATGTCTGTTTTAAGAGGGGAGGTGTCGTGGAATATTCTAATCCACATATATAAATTATCAAGTAAATATAAAGCCTAATAAATACATATAATAAATAAAGGAAGAAGAATGGTAAAGAACAGTGCTGTCACAATGACTGTACTCGAAATCCCCTTGTTTTCTACTGCGTATGCAAATTGTAACGTTTCACGTTGATATTAAAGGCCTTCTGCAACATACACGCGTTTCCCAAACACACAATAAAATGTGCTGCCTTTCTAAGAAAAACCTTGAAATATGCAAGTTGACCTAAATTTTAAATTCCATTCATGTCTTTTTCTACACTATGTTACCAAGATCAAAAGACAGATGGACAAAAGGATAGCGAGAAGGGAGAGGCAGAAAGCCGAACACTAAAAACGCTTCGCGCGATACACAAATGCTGCCATCACGCGTGTAAGACTACATGCACTAACTTTTTTTCAGACGGACAGTGATAAAATACATTACCCATCCCAGAGTTAGGTTTATAACTCATAAAAACTCTTATTAGAAAAGATAACATTAGATGGGTTTACGGTTGAAAACATAACAGTACCCAGACAGCACATCTTCGAAACAGGAGGTAGAAAATACATATTTTGAACGCAGCCACGTAGCTCTTTTAAATTTGTATATTTGGGTTCCTTAGGGCTTGCTGACAAAGAATATGTAAAACGTTACGCAAATAGTCCAGGAATTAATAAATTATACCCAAAATAAAATAGTGGGGATGCCTGACAGCATGGAATCATTTCTGCTCATAAAATTTTTTTATAACGTGTTTGAAAAAAATCTTACGTTACAGAATTAGCCTACCATGTAAACTCCAAATTGATTGGAGCGCAACAAATGAAAGACTAACCACGATTGGTCGGGCTATAAATACTATCTTTCGTTGTTAGGGGAGACGTGAAAAGGTAACATTTTTTCAAACACTTGTCAAAACGTGGCCTCATTGGCTAGACTCGCTGATATACTCACTTAGGAGCGTTAGTTCGAGACCACTAGTGCAAATAATCTTGATAAAGCAACAGTGCGTTGAAGCCAGCTCATATTTGTGAATAAAAGCCTGGAACATAAACAGATGGGAATTTGTGCCAGTAATTGTGCCAGAATTCATTGCTAATCAACGTATCTGTGTTTATTTCCATGAAATTGTGGTAAGCTTGAACCATTCAGTATCTTTTAATGAAAATTGAATGTAAATTGTTAATTTATGCCTGTATATATATGTGTAGTTCAGTGGCAAACAGGAGATAAAGCCTATAATGCTCCAGCCTGAACAGAGGGTGTCGGAGGGAAGTAAAACGGCATGGAATGGCCAAATAGTACACTGACACCTGGATGATTGATTAGACAGAAATAATGCTGGAAGTGCAGAGGCGTGGTAACCATTAAGGAGGTAAATACTGGTATAAAGTATTTCAGATGAAGCTGACAGTTGGCCTAACGCTCTGAACTCAATGTTTGTGTTGTATTGTGCTCAGTGTAGAACTAGAGTATCAATTAGTTATGAAGTAGAAGGTACATCCTTCTTGTTTTCAGGGACCGTGGTCTTGATGGTACTGAGCAGCACCTGGTCAGAGCTTTGCTGAATCCAGAGTCGGACAGCATACTCCTTGGTCTTTTTAGCTATCAGTGAGGTGTCTCCAGAGCCCAGGGGAGAATTCGAGCAGAGGAGTCCTTTCCTGCCGCCATCACGCAAGATAAGCTGATTTGGCCAGCTGAGCTCAACATTATGTCCCCTCATCTTGAAATGACTTTGTAAAAATAACATTCAGAGGGGAATTTAATTGTCTTAATATCAGGAACTGAGAACATCTCCAATACTAGTCCCAAAAGACAAACTATTGAAGTCATGATGACAAATACCAACAGAGCTTGAACAAAACAAAACCAGTATTACCTCATATTACCACTACACAACTGACACACATAGGATATTTTAATAATATATGTCACTACAATATTTATATTGATAAAGTCTGTACATATACTTGTAATTAAAATTGATTGTGATTCCTGGTTCCTTTGTATTTGAATCAGGACACATATACCTTTATGATAACCATGAATACATATTGTTATTTGAAAAGTTATCAGTGACTCCTTAAGATACTCTCATAGAGTGTTATATGTATGTGAGTGTCACAGTGTTGTCAAGAGTAGTGGATTAAATTAAATTGTTTATCTGTCTGTTGTTGTGACTTACACTTCATCATACACATACCCTAGACACATAACGTAGTCATCACACTATTCCAGAATAATTCTGACTGAGATATATAGATATGTGGTAGCAAGTAAGGTTATCTATAATACACTACTCTTAATAGATATAGATACCTTCACAGCTGATCTCAGTCAGTACACTAAGTCCCCTATAAATATTTATAACATCCCACTTCACCACAGTAATGTTGCCCTCTTATGTCGTATACAAATCTGAACACATATGGAATACTTGGATGGAAGTTGGCCCTCCCAACACCAGGTACAATAGAAGCAAGAGTGGCTGGTTCGATAGTCACTGTTTTGAAGACTGTTTTGAATCCTTGTTCCTTCGTCACACACGTCACTTGGAAGGAAGAAAGATTCTTATTGGGGACAATCTATCCAGTCACTTCAACCCCCCGAATTCTACAGCTGGCGAAGGACAACAACATTGCCTTCATATGCCTGCCGAGCAATTCAACTCCTCTCCTTCAGCCTCTCTATGTTGCATTTTTTCGACCTATGAAGATTGAATGGCGAAAGCTGCTAGAAATCTGGAAGACCTCAAACCGGTCCAAAACAGTGTCAAAAGATGTTTTTCCTGGTTTGCTTCTGCAGCTTTATAAGAGGATTTATCCCTCCAGCCAGGAGGTCAGCAGAAACATCATATCAGGGTTCACAGCAACAGGACTCTTTCCGTGTGCTCCTCAGGTTGTTCTTGACAAAACTCCTTGCACACAGACAAATACCAGCAACAGCAATGACTCTAACACTTCTCTGGTCTCTGAAGCTGTCATAGAGCTATTAAAGACAATGCGAGGATCAGATGAGCCTTCCTGTAAAAAAAAGAGGGTTAAAGTTAATGTGATGCCAGGAAAAAGCATTTCTCCTGAATACTTATCTGCGGCAAATTCGCCAGCAGCAAGTTCTGTGTCTGAGCCTGGACCTTCTAAAGCACCTTCAAAGACGGGTAAGACCAGAGCAAAAAAGGTCAGTGCACAAGCCAGTCCACTATCTTTGATTGTTTAGTATGTAACAAACCATATAAAGATCCTCCAGTAGAAGACTGGATTCAGTGTTCAAAGTGTAAAATGTGGTGCCATGAAGCCTGTGCAGAGCTGCAGCTAGGTTCAGACACATACACATGTGACTTCTGTTCATAGCTTGTTTATTTTTTCATTTTCTTTCTTTTTGTTCTTAATTTACTTCATATTCTGTTCTCTGTTTTGTTTCGTGTTTGTTATTCATGTTCACTCTGTAGCCTATTTCCTTATTTAAATAATAGTGATTTTGTCCTTATACAGTTTCCACTCAGTAAAAGTTTGGACTGGCTCATTTGATTTACTTGTTTTATTTTAAATTGTCTGTGTTGTTTATTGTGGTCGTTGGGTGATGTCCAAAATAAGCTAAAATGTTGTGTTCAAAGTAGCCCCTCCAATGGGGCTTCTTTGAACAGACCATAAAATGGTCTGTAACTGCTGATAAACTTATATTTAACCTGGCTTTTCTTTTTGACTGGTTACTTCCCATATGGGTGAAGAAAAAGATGGGGTACTTTTCTGTCAAAAAAGTCCTAAATGCAAATGATATTATTTAGAACATGAAAATCAGTTTCATTTAGTTCAAAGTAGCCCCAGTTTACTAAAATAAAAAGAATTATGTGGCAAAAATAAGTGCAGCTGAAGAGGTCACAGTTCGAAGGCAAATGAAGTTATCCAGCAAACAAAAGTTCGTAAGTGGTAGTTTTGCTTCTTGTCGTGGAATATTCTAATCCACATATATAAATTATCAAGTAAATATAAAGCCTAATAAATACATATAATAAATAAAGGAAGAAGAATGGTAAATAACAGTGCTGTCACAAAGAATGTACTCGAAATCCCCCTTGTTTTCTGCTTCGTCTGCAAATTGTAACGCTTTCACGTTGATAGTAAAAGCCTACTGTATTATTACCCGCGTTCTTCAATGAAACGTGTGCTGTATTTCTTGGAAAAACATTGAGAGGCAGACTGCGTAATGACCTAAATTAATCCTAACATTAATTATACTGCGTTACCAAAACGAACGAACAGATGGACTAAAGGATAAAGAGAGAGGGAGGGCTGAAAATCAGGAACGCATGCAACACGCGTCGCGCGATACACAATTACTACTATCACGCGTGTAAGGCTGCATGCACTAACTTTTTCGGACGGACAGTGATAAATTCACTACCCTTCCCAGAGTTAGGTTTTAAAATCACAAAAAAACGCTTATTAGGAAAGATAACAATAGATGGGTTTACGTTTGAAAACATTACAGTACCCAGACAGCACATCTTCGAAACAGGAGGTAGTAGAAATTGCATATTTTGAACGCAGCCACTTAGCTCTTTTAAATTGGTATATTTGGGTTCCTTAGGGTTTGCTGACAAAGAATATGTACAACGTTATGCAAATAGTCTAGGAATTGACAAGTTATAGCCAAAATAAAATGATGGTGCTGTCAGACAACACCCAAAATCAGAATCGCTCAGTGGTAGATTTTTTTTACACCACCATTGTACGGGAAATGGGCCACAAGTTATATTTGAACTGATTGGCTGGAATGATATGTAAGGCTAAACACGATTAGTCGGGCTATAAATACTATCTTTGGTTGTTAAGGGAGACGTAGGAAGTTAAAATTTTTTCAAACCCTTGTCGAAACGTGGCTCCATTGGCTAGACTCGCTGATATACTCACTTAGGAGCGTTAGTTCGAGACCACTAGTCAAATAAGCTTGATAAAGCAACAGTGCGTTGAAGCCAGCTCATATTTTTGCTAAAATAAAAGCCTGGAACATAAGCAGATGGGAATTTGTGCCAGTATTTTGTGCCAGAATTCATTGCTAATCAACGTATCTGTGTTTGTTTCCATGAATTGTGGTAAGCTTGAAACATTCAGTATCTTTTAATGAAAATTGAATGTGAATTGTTAATTTATGCCTATATATATGTGTAGTTCAGTAGCAAACATGATATAAAGCCTATAATGCTCCAGCCTGAACAGAAGGTGTCGGAGGAAAGTAAAACTGCATGGAATGGCCAAACAGTACACTGACACCTAGATTATTGATTAGACAGAAATAATGCTGGAAGTGCAGAGGCGTGGTAACCATTAAGGAGGTAAATACTGGTATAAAATATTTCAGATGAAGCTGACAGTTGGCCTAACGCTCTGAACTCAATGTTTGTGATGTATTGTGCTCAGTGTAAAAAGAGAGTATAAATTAGTTATGAAGTAGAAGGTACATCCTTCTTGTTATCAGGGACCGTGGTCTTGATGGTATTGAGCAGCACCTGGTCAGAGCTTTGCTGAATCCAGAGTCGGACAGCATACTCCTTGGTCCATTTACCTATCAGTGAGGTCTCTCCAGAGCCGAGGGGAGAGTCGAGCAGAGGAGTCTGTTCCTGCCGCCATCACGCCAGATAAGCTGATGTGGCCAGCTGAGCTCAAAATTATGTACCCCCAGCTTAAAATGACCTTGTAAAAATAACATTAAGAGGGGAATTAAATTGTGTTAATATCAGGAACTGAGACCATCTCCAATAATGGTTCCCCTAAAGACAAACTATTGAAGTCATGATGACAAATACCAACAGAGCTTGAACAAAACAAAACCAGTATTACCTCATATTACTACTACACAACTGACACACATAGGATACTTTTAATAATATATGTCATTACAATATTCATATTGATAAATTCTGTACATATAACTTGTAAGTAAAATTGATTGTGATTCCTGGTTCCCTTTGTATTTGAATCAGGACACATATTCATTCATAACAGCAATGAATACATATTGTTATTTGAAAAGTTATCAGTGACTCCTTTAAGATATCCTTTAGAGTGTTATATGTATGTGAGTGTCACAGTGTTGTCAAGTGTGGTGGAATAAATTAAATTGTTTATCTGTCTGTTGTTGTTATGACTTACACTTCATCATACACATACCCTAGACATACAACGTAGTCATCACACTATTCCAGAATAATTCTGACTGAGGTATACATATGTGGCAGCAAGTAAGGTTATATATCATACACTACTCTTATTAGATATATATACCTTCACAGCTGATCTCAGTCAGTACACTAAGTCCCCTATACATATTTATAACATCCCACTTCACCACATATATTGGGGTCTCGCTCTTGGGATTTTGAATCTTTCCCTATTAAAAATATTGGGGGTAATTCACTTCAGGGAATATAAGAATTAAAAGGTATCCTTGGCTGGAATTAAATAAGGTTGAGCTCACGGTGCCTGTGTTGTCCATTAGATATATATTTAGAGATTAAATTGTTGGTTAGACATTGTATAAACTTACCTGATAGACAATGGCGGACCTGGCCAAGTTTCGATCTGCTGCTGTTCAGACTGCAAAGGAGTTAGGATTAGATGGGCAAGTTATGGTTGCCTATGTCACTACGGAATGTGACAAATTTATTGAACGCGAAGAAAGAAGATTAGAAAAAGAGGCCGAAAGAAAGTTAGAGGCTGAGACTAAGAGGTTGCAGGCTGAGGCTGAGACTAAGAGGTTGCAGATTGAGGCTGAGGCTAAGAAATTGGAGGCAGAAAGAGAAGACAAAAGATTGTTTGCAGAAAGAGAAGAGAAGAAATTAGCTGCAGAAAGAGAAGAGAAGAGATTAGCTGCAGAAAGGGAAGCAGAAAAGGAGGAGAAGAGATTACAAAGGGAACATGAGTTACGACTAAGGGAGTTTGAGTTTCAGGGCCATGCTCCTGAAAATGGTGCCAGTCCCTTTGCCTCTGATGCCACTGCTAGCCAAGGAGCCTCAACCTCAGCTATGAATTTTCATTTAGATCATTTTGTTGAGAAAGACGATGATATAGAGAGCTACCTAAATAGGTATGAACTATTAGCTACCACGTATGGGTTAGAGAGAGAAAGGTGGAGCTTAAAGTTATCTCAAGGACTTCGTGGGGCAGCTTATGAAGTTTTCGCTAAAATGAGCAGAGTTGATCAGGAAAATTATGACATGCTAAAGCAGGCTCTTTTGTTAAGGTATGAAAAGAATGCAGAATTCTATAGGAAAAAATTTAGGAATGCTAAACTACTGTCAGGTGAAACCTATCACCAGTTCTCTGCACGAATAGAGACATACTTGGAGAAATGGACTTCTCTGGGGAAAACCCAAGATCTTAAGGAAATGGTCCTTATAGAGCAATTAAGAGAGTCCATGGCTCCAGACCTGAGAAAGTTTCTCATGGAACAAGGTGCAGAGAGGCTGGGTGAGTTGCTAAATGTTGCTGAAAGGTATCAAGCAGCTCAAGCAGAGGTAACAGGTAATAAAAAGAAACAAGTGGATAACTTTAGGGCACCACAGAACTTTAATAAATTTGATCCTAAGGATCAAAACAAAGGTAAGCACCAATTTGATAGGCCACGGTATGAAAATAAAAATAAATTCCCACAATTCGATGAAAGGAAATATGATGAAAGAAAATCTTTCAACCAAGGAAAAAGGTGGTGTAAAAATTGTAAGATGAACAATCATGACACTGACCATTGTAGAAGGAAACCTCCTCATTGTGCTGCTATGACATCGGGGAAAAAGGAAAGAAGGTCAAACCTGAAGAACTACAGGAACCATACCACCCCCCCAGTGTGTGAAGATGTCATCTGTAATGGTGTCACTATAAGGTGTTTATATGATACCGGTTTAGATTACGATTCCGTTGTGAGTTCTCACCTGGTGCAGGCCGATCAATACACCACAGAAACAGTGGAGATTCAAACTGCAACCAAGGATGTAGCTACCATGACACTTCCCGTCGCCCGAATAAAAGTGAAAACGCGATATGTGGAAGGAATCATAAAAGCAGCAGTGATAAATGAGCCAATCTACCCTCTAATATTGGGGTGTAGATATGTCTTCTTGGGGAATCCCAAGAGACCTGTGATATTGGCAACAGTGCAGACCAGATCACAGTCAAAAAAGGAGGAGGATAATCCCATAAATACTCCCCCAGATGAGATGAGGAAGGCACAGGCTGAGGACAAAACACTCAAGCCATGTTTCAAGAAGTTGCCCAAATCTCATACACCTCCAGGCAAGGGAGAGTTTTATATGAAGAACAAACTGATATATAGGAAGGCTGGATCTGAATCCAATGGTCACGGACAGCTGGTCCTTCCCACTTCATATAGGACTAAAGTGTTGGAACTAGGGCATGCGATTCCCTTCAGTGGTCATATGGGAATCAGCGCAACAGGACAGCGAATAGCTTGTCACTATTTCTGGCCAGGAATAACTGAAGATATCAAACGATATGTAAAATCCTGTCCAGAGTGCCAACGAGTAGCACCTAAACATTGGACTGCACCAGCAACTCTGGGGGAAATGCCCATAGTGGGAACACCCTTTGAGAGAGTTGCCGTGGATCTTGTGGGACCTCTCACCCGAACCAAGAGAAGGAACAGCTACATTCTGACTCTGGTGGACACTTGTTCTATGTGGGGAGAGGCTGTAGCCCTGTCATCGATTGATTCTAAACATGTGGCAGAGGCATTGCTCACAATTTTCACAAGGTTAGGCTTTCCCAATCAAATCTTGACTGATAATGGCTCTCAGTTCAAGGGGAAACTAACTGAAGAAGTTTTCAGGATCTTCCAGGCCAAACACTTCCATTGTAGTGTGTATCATCCCCAAGGGAACGGCCAAGTGGAAAGATTTAACGGCACATTGATGTCGATCCTGAGAAAGTTGGCACACGAAAAACCAGATACATGGGACCAGTACCTGCACGCCGCCCTCTTTGCTTATCGGGAGGTACCCCATAGTTCAACCGGTATGGCCCCGGCAACATTATTGTTTGGAAGGCCAATAAAAGGTCCACTCGAAGCTTTGTTAAGAACGTGGACTGATGAAAAGGCAGAGGAAAACATTACATCTTCATACCAATATGTGAATGAGCTGACCACTCGTTTAAAAACTGGCTGGAAACTTGCCAATGAAAATTTGAAACAAGCCAGGAAGAAACATGCTGCCTATTATAACAGGAAGGCGAAAGACAGAAATTTGGCTGTGGGAGAGAAAGAAAGTACTGCTTCTTTTGCCCGGGAGTCAGAATAAGTTACAAATTGGATGGCAGGGTCCATATACAGTTTTAGAGAAGGTATCTAGAACAAATTATAAGATAGATAAGAAGGGGAAAGAAAAAATCTATCATGTGAATCTCCTGAAGAAATATTTGGAAAGAGAACATCAGGAAGAGACACACTTGTTGACCTTGTCCATCGCCATGGAGATGAAAAAGGAACCACTTTCATCATTTGAATATCCATTACACCCCTGTGAGACAGCAGCACAGGTGAAAATCAGTACACATTTAACGAAAACTCAGAAAGAGAGAGTGCAACAGGTTCTAAATAATCATGCAGAGGTGTTAACAGACCGACCAGGGCATACAAACCTATTGGAATATGATATGAAACTGATAGACCCCACACCTGTCTGTATGAAACCATATTCGATTCCGTTTGCTAAGGAGAAAGCTTTGAAGGAAGAGATAGACTATCTGTTGAAGGAAGGAATTATTTCGCACAGTGAATCTTCGTATAGTTCCGGTGTTGTACTCTTAAGGAAGCCCTCTGGAGAACATAGACTCTGTATAGATTACAGGAGACTGAATGCTATTACAGAAGGACAGGTGGATCCATTGCCGGATACAAATCAGCTGTTTGCCAAACTAAATAAAGCTAAATATTTCTCAAAAGTGGATCTGAGTAAAGGATATTATCAGATTCCAGTAAAGCCTGAGGTTAGACCATACCTAGCTTTTAGTACCTCAGAAGGACACTATGAGTTTAATAGATTGCCATTTGGATTGAAGAATGCGCCTAGTGTCTTCTCTAGAATGATGAGAAAATTATTGGACCCTCTGAATAATCCATGTATAACAAATTTCATGGATGATATCCTGATAGCAACAGAAACATTTGAGGAACACATTGACTCTCTGAACATGCTGTTTAATCGACTTAGGGAGGCAAATTTAACAGCCCGACCAACCAAATGTTGCGTTGGATGTAAAGAATTGGAATTTTTGGGACACACAGTTTATCAGGGAAACATGACCCCTGACCCAAAGAATTTAGAGAAACTACAGAAAGCCCCGAGACCAAAAACCAAGAAGGACGTGAGATCCTTTGTCTCATTATGTGGTTTCTACCAGAAGTATATCAAAAACTTTAATTCCATATGTGCACCGTTAACTGATTTGACACGTAAAGGACATCCAGATCGCATTACATGGACACCACAATGTGAAATGACTTACCAAGAATTGAAGGAAAAGCTCACAAGTAAACCCATTTTGAAATTACCTGACTTAAGTCAAGAATTCATAGTAAGGACGGATGCAAGTAATATTGGGTTAGGTGCAACTCTACTACAGAAATCAGATGCATTGGATGGGGAATTAAGCCCAGTGGCATATGCTAGCAGAAATTGAATAAAGCTGAAATCAATTACTCAACTAGCGAAAAAGAATGTCTTGCAGTAATATGGGCAATAAAGAAATTCAATATTTATCTGTATGGGAAGGCCTTTAAGTTGCAAACAGACCACAAACCTTTATCTTTTCTAGCACAGGCTAGGCATGAGAACTCCAGGTTACTCCGATGGTCTTTACTTTTGGCTCCATATAATTTTAGCATTGAGTATATATCTGGAAAAACAAATTTGGGAGCGGATTTTTTAAGCCGCCATCCGTGTGATGAGAATCACCGTAAACCCCAGAACTAATAATAAATTTCTCTATGTGTATATAGAATAAAGGACTGACATATAATGTCTGTTTTAAGAGGGGAGATGTCGTGGAATATTCTAATCCACATATATAAATTATCAAGTAAATATAAAGCCTAATAAATACATATAATAAATAAAGGAAGAGCAATGGTAAATAACAGTGCTGTCACAAAGAAGGTACTCGAAATCCCCCTTGTTTTCTGCTTCGTCTGCAAATTGTAACGCTTTCACGTTGATAGTAAAAGCCTACTGTATTATTACCCGCGTTCTTCAATGAAACGTGTGCTGTATTTCTTGGAAAAACATTGAGAGGCACGGGACTGCTGTAATGACCTAATTTTAAATTTAACATTAATTATACTGCGTTACCAAAACGAACGAACAGATGGACTAAAGGATAAAGAGAGAGGGAGGGCTGAAAATCAGGAACGCATGCAACACGCGTCGCGCGATACACAATTACTACTATCACGCGTGTAAGGCTACATGCACTAACTTTTTCGGACGGACAGTGATAAATTCACTACCCTTCCCAGAGTTAGGTTTTAAAATCACAAAAAAAACGCTTATTAGGAAAGATAACAATAGATGGGTTTACGGTTGAAAACATAACAGTACCCAGACAGCACATCTTCGAAACAGGAGGTAGAAAATACATATTTTGAACGCAGCCACGTAGCTCTTTTAAATTTGGATATTTGGGTTCCTTAGGGTTTGCTGACAAAGAATATGTACAACGTTATGCAAATAGTCTAGGAATTAACAAGTTATAGCCAAAATAAAATATTGATGGTGCTGTCAGACACAACCACCCAAAATCTTAATATTAGAATCGCTCAGTGGTAACGGTTTTTTTTCACCACCATTGTACGGGAAATGGCCTTACAAGTTATGTAAACTGATTGGCTGGAATGAATGTAAGGCTAACAACACGATTAGTCGGGCTATAAATACTATCTTTGGTTGTTAGGGGAGACCAGTAGGAAAGTTAAAAATTTTTTCAAACGTTTGTCGAAACGTGGCTACCATTGCAACGCTAGATTTTTAAATATACTCACTTAGGAGCGTTAGTTCGAGACCACTAGTGCAAATAATCTTGATAAAGCAACAGTGCGTTGAAGCCAGCTCATATTTGTGTTAAATAAAAGCCTGGAACATAAGCAGATGGGTCGATCAGCCGGAATTTACACTATTTCGCATTGGTTAACAACACGGTGCTCTGGCGATGAAATTTTTAAATACAGGATTGTCGATTTGGTAATTTGATAATATGTTATTTTTTCGCAACATGTATAGGGATTTGGACTGGAATAAAAGACCTGAATTGCAGGACATTTGAAGGAGTTTGTCGTAACCATGGACTGGGCCAAAACAGCCGATTTGAGTCGGCTATAAATACCTAAATTTGAGTTTTTGCCTGATTGTTAGGGGAGACGTCTGTCTCTTAAAGAAATTTATTCAAAAATGTTTAAAAATGAAACGTGGCTCCAGGTTGGCTTAAAATAAACTCGCTGATATATTTCGCTACTTAGGAGCGTTAGTTCGAGACCACTAGTTCAAATAAGCTTGATAAAGCAACAGTGCGTTGAAGCCAGCTCATATTTTTGCTAAATAAAAGCCTGGAACATAAGCAGATGGGAATTTGTGCCAGTATTTGTGCCAGAATTCATTGCTAATCAACGTATCTGTGTTTGTTTCCATGAATTGTGGTAAGCTTGAAACATTCAGTATCTTTTAATGAAAATTGAATGTGAATTGTTAATTTTATGCCTATATAATATGTGTAGCTCAGTAGCAAACATCATGTAAAGCCTATAATGCTCCAGCCTGAACAGAAGGTGTCGGAGGAAAGTAAAACTGCATGGAATGGCCAAACAGTACACTGACACCTAGATGATTGATTAGACAGAAATAATGCTGGAAGTGCAGAGGCGTGGTAACCATTAAGGGGGTAAATACTGGTATAAAGTATTTCAGATGAAGCTGACAGTTGGCCTAACGCTCTGAACTCAATGTTTGTGATGTATTGTGCTCAGTGTAAAAAGAGAGTATAAATTAGTTATGAAGTAGAAGGTACATCCTTCTTGTTTTCAGGGACCGTGGTCTTGATGGTATTGAGCAGCACCTGGTCAGAGCTTTGCTGAATCCAGAGTCGGACAGCATACTCCTTGGTCCATTTAGCTATCAGTGAGGTGTCTCCAGAGCCGAGGGGAGAGTCGAGCAGAGGAGTCTGTTCCTGCCGCCATCACGCAAGATAAGCTGATGTGGCCAGCTGAGCTCAAAATTATGTACCCCCAGCTTAAAATGACCTTGTAAAAATAACATTAAGAGGGGAATTAAATTGTGTTAATATCAGGAACTGAGACATCTCCAATAATAGTTCCCATAAAGACAAACTATTGAAGTCATGATGACAAATACCAACAGAGCTTGAACAAAACAAAACCAGTATTACCTCATATTACTACTACACAACTGACACACATAGGATACTTTTAATAATATATGTCATTACAATATTCATATTGATAAATTCTGTACATATAACTTGTAAGTAAAATTGATTGTGATTCCTGGTTCCCTTTGTATTTGAATCAGGACACATATTCATTCATAACAGCAATGAATACATATTGTTATTTGAAAAGTTATCAGTGACTCCTTTAAGATATCCTTTAGAGTGTTATATGTATGTGAGTGTCACAGTGTTGTCAAGTGTGGTGGAATAAATTAAATTGTTTATCTGTCTGTTGTTGTTATGACTTACACTTCATCATACACATACCCTAGACACATAACGTAGTCATCACACTATTCCAGAATAATTCTGACTGAGGTATACATATGTGGCAGCAAGTAAGGTTATATATCATACACTACTCTTATTAGATATATATATACCTTCACAGCTGATCTCAGTCAGTACACTAAGTCCCCTATACATATTTATAACATCCCACTTCACCACACTTCTCTTATATTACCTTTAATTTTATAATATGATTAAATAGGTGGTATAATGAATAATATGAATAGTAGGATTTAGTCGAAAGAAAGTGTAACAAGAGTAGTAACATCTTCCTATGGGAAGTGTTATGGGCTTGTGACAGAAAACAGGTACAGGACGTTCGAACAATAATCAATAACAAAATCCGAGTGTACAGTCCCACACATCTGTGTATTACAACCAGTACAAATCTGACAAATCCTGGATATGGAAATACGATAATAATACTGGTGCACGACTTCAAAACACGCAATAAGCAATGGCCGGACTTCCTCGTCACAAGCCAACAAATGCTATCCAATTACAATTTACTCACAATTCCATTACAATTCCAAACCCATGAACAAGCTATCACCCAACACTCCGTCCAGTACCAACTCCGCTACCCATCTCCCCAAAAATCTCACTGCCCTTTTCTTACAGCTCACCGCTCGCATTCCTCGCATGTGGTTTTTCTGAATCTCGCTGTCAGTCAAAATAGCTCAGTCGTACTACTTAACCCAGTGAGCGCTGCTCAGTACTTACAACGAGCTAGTTATTTCGTTACCGTAACCCTGAAACATATTTATAATGAGTTCTAAAACCGGAAACGAGGCAAAACGTGTGCATAACATCGCAAGGCCGGAAACTGTGTTCTCCCACAATACTTGATGAAAGATGTTCAAAGAAAAATGTAAACTTTTACTTCAATATAATCATTTTCTGTTACAAGATTAAAATTACTACAAGTAATAAATCTGAAATATTTATTTGAGCTAATCTATCTAAGTTTAAAATTTGCTTCAGCCAGATAAATGAACTGTACATTGGAAAGTTTGAATCATGACATTTCATTTTTAATGTAATATGTATTTATGCTTGTCTATCTTCGTAGCAGACATACTTTAGCCAAGAGAATGACCTAGCAGTGGTAAAGGTCATGGACGTTTATAAATCTTTGGGACTTCAGACAGAGTACAAACGTCTCATGGAAAAAAGACTACACGAGATTACTCAACTGATCCACCGCTGCAATGCAGGTGTGTCACTGCTTCAAGGGATCTGTGAACTGCTTCAAGGGATCTGTGAACGCATGTTCACCACAAAGAGTATGACACCAGAGTGTTTCAGTTAAAAGAGAAATTGACCCGTCAAAATATGACGAGATAGAACTTTGGTGGGGTCTGTTTGCGTCATGTCCTGAGGACCACACCTTTTTTCGTCTTTTCTGTTTTTTATATTTTTATTTATATTTCCTTTCATTTGCCACTTGATACATAAATTAAAACCTTGAAGTAAATTTATTAACTTAGTTTTATTACATAACACACACCTAATGAAATTGTTCTTTTGTAAATGTAGCAGGGAGAAAAAGAAGTGTTAAATTATTAATGTTACTTGGCTGGATTTTGATTTATGGTCAAAAGGAAATAACGTATTAATAACATAGAGGGACAAAAATAGAGACAGGAGTTAGATACCTTTATTTGAAGGACAGTCATACTGTAACAGACGAACTCAGCTGACCTGTGATTGACCTTGAAGCGTTGGATGATATAGTACGACCCTTTGTAACGACCCCTTCGTATAGCATCAGTGCCCCCGAATATATTGTAACTTTTCGTCAAACGGGATTTTTTTCACCTGGACTCATTAGCTATGCAACCGTTCCACACGTTTGCTGATTAATATGTGGACAGTTTATCTACCGTTCATTCTGGTCATCGCATTGATTTAAGGAGAGATTAAATCACGCCCATGGATATCTCTTGAGCAATCATATGCAGGTATTTTCATTAACTTGGCCAGTGGAGGGCGTTGCCAGCATCAAACGATAGTAGTGACCACGATCAAAGACACTGGGGGAGATCTCAGGAAGGACTGGCGGCATGCTATCAAAGGCAGTAGTGGTCCCTGAAACGAGCGACGCAAGTTTCCTGCCGGTATTTCGCATCTCGGTGTTAAACACGAAACCGATCGCAGTAGGAGCGAACGGGAAAGCCGGCGCAAGCAGCGAGCGAAGATACAAGAGACCAAGGGCGGCTTCTCTCTTTAGTCTGGCGGTCAGATCCCCAAAAGTCTTCTGAGATCAAAAAAGGTGTCAAAATTTCTCATGTCCCCCCAATTTTGCATTCCAGTTAGATATATACAGACCACGTAGAAATACACTTTATCACTCGTTGGCCAGACCTTGATAGAAGCACTAGCTATATTTGAAATCTTGCTAGATTATCCCATGGATTTATATATATATTTGCAGTGAATTCTATTTCTGTGCAAAACGGTAAAATATATAATTGTGTAAAGTGATCAGTGGTCTAGTTCATTCATTCTATTTCACTGGATATTGTGTTAATTTAAATTTATTAAATTAAACCATCTCAATAGTTCCCAGTTGTAAATGTAATGTTATACCTGTTATATTATTTCCAAAAATAATAGAGGCTTAAATGTTAAAGTAACTTTTAAAGTCGTGATGGAATTTATAATTAATAAATTTAGTTAAGTCCTATATATATATATATATAGCTGTGTGTTTTAACCATTAGAACTCGCGCAGTGTTTTACCAAATACAGAATTAAATACGCGAGGGTATATATAGATAGTCTTAACGGGAAATTCATCGCGGTTTAGAATGTTATTTGATTTTTCGGTATATTACATGTCTTTTTCTTTCATACAGAGTGATCGTACCTTTGCGATCCCAGCATAAAGAAAGCAATAAAGAAATCATCTTAAAAACTTCCAGACATATTGATGAAACATTTTTAAATTTAATCTTGTGGCGGTTCAATGCGACCTAGCTATCATAATTACATGAAAGAAAGCCAACCCAAGACTATTTAAAGAACAATCATCATATTAAAATTACAAATCTGTAAGATAAACTGGAAGTTGAACCGTGCCAGTAGCGATACTTGATTTACTGCCCTACTGTGAGAGAGTACATATTTTCCTGAACTGTGACGGCTTAAGTTTTTCCTCACTGGATTAATAAACTTACCGGTCAGTTACTATCATCACGCATTGAAGGAATTTTACCATAGCGGAAGATTAAAGAGACCACTTCATTTTCACCCCTGTGTCGAACTGTGTCAGTGCCATCCCATAGACTCCTTTTTATATAATAAAACACAATAACTATTAGGCTTCAAGTCCGGCGATAAGTGAGAATAGTTGCTATTAGCAAACCTCGCAACATCTGGGGCGAGACACGGAAGTACCAGACCTTTTCATACACCAAGAGTGTAATTGCTGTTTATATAATTCTATTTCATTGTCTGATGCTGTAATCGGTAAGTGTGTGAATATATGAGTGTGGTCCTCACGCGCGTGTATGAATGACAGGAAATTTAATCTTTTTTGTAACTATTTTGTTAACTTGCTTACCTGGTAATATAATTTTCTGTATACCCTGCATTGTTCCTTTAAGTGGGATAGTTGATAATTTGTTAACTCTGTTTAAAACCCCCTCTTTTTCATTTGCTTAGTAAAGGGAAGAACAATTGGGAAGAACAGGATTCTTTCTACCACCCATACCTAATTTTGAAACACCTCTTTCAGAGTGATTAACTTCACTGTTAGGTTAACGTACCTATGTTCCTGATAACTATCTATCTTTGGACTGTCTCAAAATAAATTTACGACACATACATAAATCGCTGGGTAAGCGATATTTTCCACATGAATTTAGTGACTGAGATTTGTTTGTGGGCGAAAATTTTGTTCTGGATAGTTCGGACAAAGTTATAGTGGTAAATCGAAGTTTTAGATTGTCATTTGGTTCTGAGAGAGTGAGCATTCGTCCGAAGAAAGTTCGCGCATCGAATGATATAGCCAAATGAATCTTGGTTGGCCTGCGGTTGCAGAAGTTTACAACTATCATTTCGAACTTCACTCTCAATGCCACTTTGTTGAATGACATTGTTCTATTCTGTGTGATGACGAAACGTCAGTTATTTCATGTTGGAGTACTGTATTTGTTCGTAACATCAGGTATGTTGAACATTTAGTTGTAGTGAAGAACAGTAGATAGGCAGACAGTCCAGAATCAGAATTAAGATTGGTAAACGTCCATCCCTGGCGGTTAGGCCAGTTTCTTTAGCAAGATATACCAAGGTGATGTACATGATTATCAAGAAAGAAGAAAATTAGTAGAGAATAAAATAGAAGAAATGACAGTAGTGAAAGTAACAACAGTGGTTCTCAACATGGGATCAAATCACCATTAGAGCGAAAAATAGAGAGTACATCAGACAGCAGATGTATTTTGAATGTTGCACAATTTTGCCAACCTGTGTATTGGAAAGGCTGGATATTATCATGAAGTTTTGCCACGATCAAGTATTTCATATATTTTGTAAATAAAGTTCCATAATCTGAATTTTGAGAAGCCCTGCTGTCATCGTTTGAATAATTTTATGTTGAGTTAACAAGTTCAGGGTGAAGTCCTATGATACTAAAGATTACAAGTCTGCTGAAGGGCAGTGAAACGAAGGCTATTTACGATCATAACAGAAGTAGCAAACAATAGACCAGTTAGTCAACGGCGAAATAAATATGTTCTTGTATTTTTTGTTTACGCAACATCTAATAGAAGTGAGCAAGTAAACCCGTCATCGGTAATACTAGTGGTTACTTTTTTTACTTTTTAGAAACACAATATAGTAATAATCAAAATATTTCCTTTAAAAAAGTCATAACACATTGACCAGTGTGTATTTTTTAACCACAATAAAGTAGCACTTTCAGCTGGCCACTACTCTATTCAAATACATGGAATCTAATGTCTAGGGGAACTCAATGATTGTAATTATTGCCCCTGAGTCCTAGTTGTTGATATAAATTGGTTTGGTTTGGTTTTTAAGGATTATCTTCATTGCACACGGACATCAATGCTCCGATCTCCTCCCTTGATCATACAAGGAGGATCTCAGCACAGTGCACGAACTCCGTAGCACCGGCGAGATTCCCAAGTGTGTTAGGAATCACACATTCTATAAATATTTTTGTTGTGTGTAGGTTCCTAATTTTTAAATTTTGCCAGGGCAGCGGCCTTCCAGAAAGGCCTACTCTTTACGATTTCCAACTGTCGTGGGATTTTTAACGGTCGCAACTTGCACACGGGACCTCCTATTTTTTCGCTCTTATCCAAGAAGGCTAGGCATCCGATCTACCCCGATTAGGCCCACTGGTTCTGAAAATAATTTCCATCGAAATCGAACCAAGTACTTTTAGACATAGAGGCAGACGCCGTACCTCTTAGCCACTCCAACCCCCATATAAATCGATATCTGGCAACCTATCTATTTGGATGCATAATTGTTTTTATATGTGAAAGTGTCTCGTGTTTCTTTGTCAGATTTAGGGGTGGGCGTATGAAGTTACGCCCAATTTGTCATAAAACTGGCTAAAATGACATATGTCACTCCACTAATGTTAATTGAATGACCTTCCATTATCGTTATATTTTATAGTTCTTGATATATATCAGCCAATATGGGAGCATTTTTGTTCGCAGCCGGCAAAGGCATTTTCTCGAAAGGTGGTACTGAGGGTGAGTTTCCGTTTCAAGAACGTTTCATACAGAGGGAATTGCATTATAGAAGATTCGCGTTTTAGTCATTGTTAACACGCACGTTTTGTGGTACAGTTCTCTTACATTACCAGTCTGCCTTATTCTCAATAGTACTAAAACCACTGGTGTATTCACACTGATGAAACACCGTGAGAATGTAAGCAATCGTTAAGCAGCAACTACATTTTTTTGTAGTGTGATTTAAGTATATTGAAAGGTATTAAACATAATAATCTTCGTCTCAATAAATCACATTCGTTATGTTACTGCAATAATAGTCTGGCTAGCTAGAACCTGTCATGAACTCCAGTAAAACTTAGAGAAAAGTTGCTTTATCCTTGGTGCACATTAAGCAGTGCAGTGCATACCAAAAAAAAAAAAAACAGTAATCAACAAGAGACCATGGATGGCTAAAAGCATATGCAGCAAGATGCGACAAGCAACTTAAAACTAAGAGTTGTGTATGTACTATTTATACTGTTTATTCTCCCTGTAATTCCTGGGAGTCTCTGAAGAGACTAATATGAGGTTGCACATAGGTCAAGTCAACCTTATCATGTATATCAAATTGACACAAAACACCCACTCCGGGAGCATGTGAATGCTTGGTGCAGGCTGCCTGTAACGGGACCAGATTTAGTGGTGGCTTCATACTCCGTAAGCCGCGCAAAGGAAAATGATTATTTTAATGATGATGATGATGACACTGTTTAGAAATTCTTGGTTCTGAGACACTAATCAATGCTAACACCTGAAGGAACTAAGTCCATTAACTAGTGGCTACATCGAGGAATGCGAAGCATTATATGGAAACAGAAAAGACGAACTGGTAAAATTTATGAATGGAAAGGGAAATAATCAGACAAATAACAATGTATCTACCAGTAAATGAAGATAACGAACCCTGTAGAAGTGATAATTCAAAGTAATGTTTAAGGCAGACGAGTATGACAACTCTCGTATATCGATATATTTGATAAGATTTTTTAAAGATGGAATGAATGGGAAGTAGTCAGTTGATATAGACTAGGGGTCGGCAGCCAGTCCAGTCGTCCCGGCTATCGGTAGTTCCCAGTGGATCATTTGGCAGATCTTTAGATGATGTCCCATTCTGAACGGTTTCCGAGATAGAAATGTTTTAATGTACAGCTGCCAAAGTATTGATAATAAAGAGGTATTTATTGTTTAAATGACAAATTTGTTACGAGTGTGTTAAGTTTTGTTAAGAACAATTCCTTTCTTGTCTGAATGTTGTCTAGGGTTTTCTTTATTATAGATATTGCCACCAAAAACTCTGGCCATAACTTTTATGGAAAATCGTTAGGGTTTATATTCATATTCGTATTTATTAAACCAACTGTCAGAAACTGTTAACTGTTAATATGTTCAAACTCTTAAATCCCAACTTTTAATCATTTCTGGAAGACTTCTGTTTTCAAACGACTTTCACTTTTATTTAACATAGATACTTGCATGAGCTACACATTGCTCTAATAAAGTTTGACATCTTCATTTAAAATATCGATTCTCTCCTTCAATACACTGTTTATAAATGAGTCCATACATCGGCACAATTCTTCGTGCTATCAAGACTAATCTATTCGTGCTTCCATAGCATATTCATAATTTTCATCCATATATTATATTCTTGCGAAGTCCTCTAGATATATTATCTTCCTTTTTATATCCATATTAATTACAACTTGGTGTCTTCTTGCACATTTCCTTTTCAGTCGGCGATTATATTTTTTCTTTAATATTCATGTCTCTGGATGATGGTTATGATAACCTTGACATATCTTCAAACATCTCTTTTGGCTAATCAAGCCTAATTCTTACCCTGAATTTCACACATCCTTATAAGATGGGTTTGCCCCATAATGAATTAAAATCACACTTGATTTCTGCCTCGAAACCTATAACTTAGACACACTTTGTAAGTAGAATTCTCTACACTTAGATAAGTGGACCACGCCACACAAGCCGACACTGTAGGGAATGTGGGAAACGGTTAGCATTCTGGTGGCGCGCAGGTGGCGCGGCTGGTGGCGCGTGACTTTTATATAGCAAAAACGCCAGGTGGCGCGTGACTTTTATATAAGGGAAATGTGGTGGCGCAAGATGGCGGACTTGAGATAACAAGAAGAGGGGTATATGGCGCAAGATGGCGGACTTGAGATAACAAGGGGAGATATGTAGGTTGTTGTATTGCATTACTTTTTATATAAGGAAAATGTGGCAAGATGGCGGACTTGAGATAACAAGAAGACGGGAGATAACAAGAAGACGATATATATTTAGACTTTGAGATTTTTAGATAACAAGAAGACGATATTTATACGAACAGTTATACGTTATATTTAGACATATATATATTTTACAACAGTTAGACGAATAGTTATACAAACAGTTATTTTACAACAGTTAGACGAACAGTTAGACGAAATACAACGGACGATATAGGTAACAAAAAAAAGAATTTTAGTTAATATAGTTTTTATTTTATATTCAATAGTGTTTTTGTAGTAACAAAACACACACATATATATATATATATATATATATATATATATATATATATATATATATATATATATATATATATATATATATATATATATATATATATATATATATATATATATATATAGGGGCTAATAGAACTATCAAACAGGAGTATATATGGTAATATATACGAGTACATATATAGTATTTTTTAACAGTACATGAGTATGTACAATTGACAAATAATACATAGTGACATGAACTTTGTTATATATATATTAGTGGTGTTTTGTTACAAAATATACATTTTCACAGATTTATTTACAATAAAAATATCACAGCTGCAGGCCAGACCTTGAGGCGAATCGTCACGTCGTGAGAAATAAAGAGATTATGTATATACCTGTGGGTATCTGGAAGACAGTTTAAATGTTGAGGGGTGATGTGGTGACGTTGTCGGGATGTACCTGTCGTTTTATGTAAAAGTAAGATAGGGCGTTGCGGTGTTGTTCGTATGTGTAGATGGAGGATTTGTGTGCACGGAACCCGATATTTTTCCCACCCTGTGCTTGTTGTGTGTTGAGGACGTCTAAGAAAGTGTGTTTGTCTACTTTGTTGTGGTGTTTGTTCAAGCCTTTGGTGGTTGTTTTGTAATAGTCACCAAAACAGTGATACGTCTTGCTACAGAGGGAAACCATCCCTCTGCCTTCGTACTCTAATTTAAAAAGGCCCGGTGTCCGCTTGTCGAATAATTTTTGAGCGCGGCATTTCTGACAAAGGGCGCGCGTTTTACCCTCGCTAGCTACAAAGTCGGGTCTATGGTCGGGACATACTTCGGCGGGGAACCACTGGTGGTAGGAGCTATAAAATTCTCGTTGCATAGCGGGCTTAACAACGTCCGCTAGGTTATTCGCGCTAAGGGCCAAGTAAAGGCTGTCTGTGTCCGTCTCGCACAACTGAAAGTCTGACCTATCTACAAATTTATCTAGACAGTCGTAGTAAAATTCTAACATGCGTAATTTTGCGTATTGGTAGACGAAAAATCCTATCTGAGCGGGTAGGTCCCAACATATAGTCTGTTTAAATTTTTCTACTTCGAATATGTCGTCCGTCACTAACGTCATTTTCCTAAAGCGGGGTGAGTTTATTTGGTCAGAGGTACCCTCTCCCATCGTGTACGAGACATCCACGTGCTTCGCCTTATTGGCCAATGTCTTGCCGTAGGCGACGTTACCCAACAGTTTCATGGTCTTGCTGGTTATGGCGTACGCAGGATCAGTATCACCCTGTCGACGCGCGTTCGAAACAGTGTCCCCAAACTGCTTGAAACACGTCACGGGTGCATACTCAATCACCTGGTAGATACAGGTGACTTCTAAGCCTTTGGTTAGGTACCAGCGAAGCAGAGGTGTCGGCAACAGAATTTTCTTGCCCACATAACTCCCGATCAACGTCCGTCTGGGGGTAGTCAGGAGTTTATGTTTCTCGGCGTATTCCCGCATGAAAGGCCCAATATCTTCCCTCGTGACGTCAACATTCTTAAAAATAGGCGTCATTTCCGAGAACTGTTCTTTCAAAGAGTCGGGGACATGGATGTCACACTCGACTAGACCAAACAAGGTCTCGTCTAGCACCGAGGCGAGAATATTTTCTTTTGTTAATGGATACCGACATTTGGTGTAAGACGGTTTCTGGGTAGGGAAGGTGGCGTTCAGAAAACGACGGATTGATGGATCGGTTTTCTTCAATGCCTGCCACTCGCATTCCCACATTTCTACCAATTCGACGTTGCAATCGTCCCGTAAATAAGAACTTATTTCCACCGTCTTTGCGTACAACTCAGACAAAGGTTTTTTGTTTACTGGGTTAACGTCACGACCGGCGGTTAGTGGGCAGTTAGGGTGGCCGTGGAATAGACACCGATGGAACTGGTAGGCGGTACGAGAGTATTTGTCCCAACCGTCTACCCTAATGCATATATCACTCAACGCCTTCTCACACCCGTTAAACTGGGTTTTCAAAACCACTTTATTTTGGTGGGAGACCCAAGCCAAATAATCGCGGCACTGCACGGTATATTTGTGAAGTTTGTGGTGCTTGAAACCATCCTCCCTGTACCGTCTAACGGGAAAGTCAGTGGGCATTTTCTGCATTAACGCCCACAAATAAAGGGCATTGGCATCAAAACCTTTAATGGCTTGAACCGTTTTGCCACCTCTAATGCGGGTTTTGCCTTGCTCGTGGAACCTGTGAAAAATAATTGAGGGTCCCCCAACTATGTTTTGGCGCAAGGTGTTATGCAATTCTGCCTCCTGCTTCGAGCATAAAGAAAACATGACGTTGGACGGGAGTGTTTTGAATAGGTACTTTAACGTGACACCGGGCACGGAGATCGCATCTTTAAACATGTCTACACCTAGGTCCGCGTAAAAACTAACTTTTCGGTCTAACGCTGCCAGGAAGGGGACCACGTCTTTATTGTTGTACCACGTCAGAAAATCGCGCAACGTGGTCATGTGGTTATCGGCCCACACCTTCTGTCATTCGGCGTACTCATCGACGGAAATGTTAGTATTTTTAAGGGCGGAAAAAAATGCCGAGTGGGGTGGTAACGCGGTTTCGTCTAACTTTGCTAAATCTGTTATGTATTCATAACAGAAAAAGCCTTTGGTTTCTTTAACGTTGTACGCCGCGAGATATTTGCTATAGCAAAACCCCGGGGCTAGGTAGTTGACTATATCTAAAAACTTTAACTCGCTAGTGGCAATACACATAAAATTATTATTTCTCTTGACTAAAAATTTGAAGTCTTCCCCCATGAAATATTTGATGAGGTACGGTTTGATTACGTTCACGTCATACTTGCCCGAATTGAAACCTAATACGGGTAGCTGCCCCAAATAACCCTCTAATCTAGCAAGGAGCCCGTCTGAATTACCGATCGTCTCTAAAGCCTCGAGTTGCATGCAAACACCGTCAAAATACGCAGAATCTCGTAAGAGGCCGCGGCAATTTCGAGCAGATGGTCAGCCATCCTATTGACCAACTCCTGTGGATCACCCTTTGTGATAAAACACACGGGGGCTTCAAAACCGGGGACGTTAGAAGCCACCGAACACGACAGGGGCACGTGTTTGGCCGTGTAGGTAGTGGCATTACCACTTGACTCTAGACTGTTCTAAAAAAAACACACTCATAGTCAAATGTGGCTCTATAAGGGAAGACGAATTTTGTGTCTACATCTATACCCTCCTCCTCGATTAATTCCCAAATGGTCTCTGGGGGATTATACACACCACCTCTAAATGTTTCTCTTCGCTTAGAGCCGGTACAGCACTTTTCATGGCGCTCCATATCCCAATACTCCTACCACAACTTACCGCACTCGGGACACGAAAAAGAGTTACTGGCCCTATCGATATCTGTAATGTACATAAAATGGTTCTTAAACATTAACAGACGCAACGTATCTGGAAAACTATCACTACCTCTAAGTTTGGGGGTCAGGGTCTGCGCGTCGTCAAACTCGAAAACGTCAATATTTACATTGAAACATTTCTCTAATTGGGGCATATCGATTAAACTAACCCCGGGGAAATCGATGAGGGACGTAAGTCCCTGCTGTGTTTGCCACTGTTCGAC
>JAMPIV010020427.1:40000-172500 GCA_024509875.1 Oreohelix idahoensis
GGACCCGGTGCACAACGACCAGAGACAGTTACACAAACCACTGCACCGGGGGCCGCTATTGTTAAAAACCCCTCAGTGGGGACCACCACTGCACCAGCGGGCGCTACAAACACATCAATGGGGACCACCACTGCAGCGGTGAAGAACAATTTGTGTACCCGATGCGGCAAAACATTTACCCGCCGTGATGCATTATTACGTCACAGCAAAACAGTGCACTCAACCCCTCTGTTTTCTAGTAACATTTGCGACAAACAATTCACTCGGGGTGATAGTTTACAGGCCCACAGAAACCAACAACATCAGACTGTCCCCACACCAACATCAGGTGCCCCACCAGGCGCCGAATCATCAACCCACCAACCATCATCATCGGGGCACCAACAAACATCACTAGCAGACACCACACCATCAAGATCGACGCACCAAGAGACAGTATCAGGCACAAAGACATCATCTGCTGCAGCAGGGACCACAGACTCGATGAGAACAGCAACAACTTCCACCCCACATACAGGACCCACTTCAAGTACCATCCCATCCCAACCACCAAAAACAGGCCAGACCAAAAAACGCCCCATGACCAGTACCCACCAGTCCCATATCAAAAAACCACGTCTGCCCACTGAAGAAGACAGTTTACAAGACTTACAGGCTGATATAAGACAAGTCTACACCGATAACTGGGACGCAATCAAAACACACTCCAATAAACATAAATATTTATCAACATTCACTTTCTTCCACAGACCAACACAAAATATGGACTGGGACCGTCTCTTGCTCCCTGTATTCACACAACAGACAAAACGCTTCAAAATAAACTACAGTTTCCACATCATCTTACGCCACAGAGAAACAAACGAATTAAGATTTTTTCACTCGTCACATAACAACGCGGTCGTCTTAGATCAACCCCACCTAGTCAACAACATTACAGATTTCAAAGCTTTTCTCTCACAGTTACACGATAGCGATATTGTCACACAAGCACAGTTAAACAGACCAAACACAAAATATTTTGTCGAAGCCATTCCAGCCACTTCTTTCTATCTATACCATATCCAAGACTTCCCCATTGGCTGCTGCTTACAAGACATTCCATCCTTTATCACGGACAATCACCACATCCATACACTACAACACGATTCACATTCAAAACCATACAGTGATAACATTTGCTTTTTTAGATGTCTAGCTGTTTTTAGGGGTGGTGCCGTTACAGATGGTAGAAAACTGACGCGTCGGCTAGTCGAACAGTGGCAAACACAGCAGGGACTTACGTCCCTCATCGATTTCCCCGGGGTTAGTTTAATCGATATGCCCCAATTAGAGAAATGTTTCAATATAAATATTGACGTTTTCGAGTTTGACGACGCGCAGACCCTGACCCCCAAACTTAGAGGTAGTGATAGTGTTCCAGATACGTTGCGTCTGTTAATGTTTAAGAACCATTTTATGTACATTACAGATATCGATAGGGCAGTAACTTTTTTTCGTGTCCCGAGTGCGGTAAGTTGTGGGAGGAGTATTGGGATATGGAGCGCCATGAAAAGCGCTGTACCGGCTCTAAGCGAAGAGAAACATTTAGAGGTGGTGTGTATAATCCCCCAGAGACCATTTGGGAATTAATCGAGGAGGAGGGTATAGATGTAGACACAAAATTCGTCTTCCCTTATAGAGCCACATTTGACTATGAATGTTTTTTTGAGAACAGTCTAGAGTCAAGTGGTAATGCCACTACCTACACGACCAAACACGTGCCCCTGTCGTGTTCGGTGGCTTCTAACCTCCCCGGTTTTGAAGCCCCGTGTGTTTTATCACAAAGGGTGATGCACAGGAGTTGGTCAAAAGGATGGCTGACAATCTGCTCGGAATTGCCGCGGCCTCTTACGAGATTCTGCGTGCGTATTTTGACGGTGTTTGCATGCAACTCGAGGCTTTAGAGACGATCGGTAATTCAGACGGGCTCCTTGCTAGATTAGAGGGTTATTTGGGGCAGCTACCCGTATTAGGTTTCAATTCGGGCAAGAATGACGTGAACGTAATCAAACCGTACCTCATCAAATATTTCATGGGGGAAGACTTCAAATTTTTAGTCAAGAGAAATAATAATTTTATGTGTATTGCCACTAGCGAATTAAAGTTTTTAGATATAGTCAACTACCTAGCCCCGGGGTTTAGCTATAGCAAATATCTCGCGGCGTACAACGTTAAAGAAACCAAAGGCTTTTTCTGTTATGAATACATAACAGATTTAGCAAAGTTAGACGAAACCGCGTTACCACCCCACTCGGCATTTTTTTCCGCCCTTAAAAATACTAACATTTCCGTCGACGAGTACGCCGAATGTCAGAAGGTGTGGGCCGATAACCACATGACCACGTTGCGCGATTTTCTGACGTGGTACAGCAATAAAGACGTGGTCCCCTTCCTGGCAGCGTTAGACCGACAAGTTAGTTTTTACGCGGACCTAGGTGTAGACATGTTTAAAGATGCGATCTCCGTGCCCGGTGTCACGTTAAAGTACCTATTCAAAACACTCCCGTCCAACGTCATGTTTTCTTTATGCTCGAAGCAGGAGGCAGATTTGCATAACACCTTGCGCCAAAACATAGTTGGGGGACCCTCAATTATTTTTCACAGGTTCCACGAGCAAGGCAAAACCCGCATTAGAGGTGGCAAAACGGTTCAAGCCATTAAAGGTTTTGATGCCAACGCCCTTTATTTGTGGGCGTTAATGCAGAAAATGCCCACTGACTTTCCCGTTAGACGGTACAGGGAGGATGGTTTCAAGAACCACAAACTTCACAAATATACCGTGCAGTGCCGCGATTATTTGGCTTGGGTCTCCCACCAAAATAAAGTGGTTTTGAAAACCCAGTTTAACGGGTGTGAGAAGGCGTTGGGTGATATATGCATTAGGGTAGACGGTTGGGACAAATACTCTCGTACCGCCTACCAGTTCCATGGGTGTCTATTCCACGGCCACCCTAACTGCCCACTAACCGCCGGTCGTGACGTTAACCCAGTCAACAAAAAACCTTTGTCTGAGTTGTACGCAAAGACGGTGGAAATAAGTTCTTATTTACGGGACGATTGCAACGTCGAATTGGTAGAAATGTGGGAATGCGAGTGGCAGGCATTGAAGAAAACCGATCCATCAATCCGTCGTTTTCTGAACGCCACCTTCCTTACCCAGAAACCGTCTTACACCAAATGTCGGTATCCATTAACAAAAGAAAATATTCTCGCCTCGGTGCTAGACGAGACCTTGTTTGGTCTAGTCGAGTGTGACATCCATGTCCCCGACTCTTTGAAAGAACAGTTCTCGGAAATGACGCCCATTTTTTAAGAATGTTGACGTCACGAGGGAAGATATTGGGCCTTTCATGCGGGAATACGCCGAGAAACATAAACTCCTGACTACCCCAAGACGGACGTTGATCGGGAGTTATGTGGGCAAGAAAATTCTGTTGACGACACCTCTGCTTCGCTGGTACATAACCAAAGGCTTAGAAGTCACCTGTATCTACCAGGTGATTGAGTATGCACCCGTGACGTGTTTCAAGCAGTTTGGGGACACTGTTTCGAACGCGCGTCGACAGGGTGATACTGGTCCTGCCTACGCCATAACCAGCAAGACCATGAAACTGTTGGGTAACGCCGCCTACGGCAAGACATTGACCAATAAGGCGAAGCACGTGGATGTCTCGTACACGATGGGAGAGGGTACCTCTGACCAAATAAATTCACCCCGCTTTAGGAAAATGACGTTAGTGACGGACGACATATTCGAAGTAGAAAAACTTAAACAGACTATATGTATGGAGCTACCCGTTCAGATAGGATTTTTCGTCTACCAATACGCAAAATTATGCATGTTAGAATTTTACTACGACTGTCTAGATAACTTTGTAGATAGGTCAGACTTTCAGTTGTGCGAGACGGACACAGACAGCCTTTACTTGGCCCTTAAGGCGAATAACCTAGCGGACGTTGTTAAGCCCGCTGTGCGACGAGAATTTTATAGCTCCTACCACCAGTGGTTCCCCGCCGAAGTATGTCCCGACCATAGACCAGATTTTTTAGCTAGCGAGGGTAAAACGCGCGCCCTTTGTCAGAAATGCCGCGCTCAAAAATTATTCGACAAGCGGACACCGGGCCTTTTTAAATTAGAGTACGAAGGCAGAGGGATGGTTTCCCTCTGTAGCAAGACGTATCACTGTTTTGGTGACTATGACAAAACAATCACCAAAGGCTTGAACAAACACCACAACAAAGTAGACAAACACACTTTCTTAGACGTCCTCAACACACAACAAGCACAGGGTGGGAAAAATATCGGGTTCCGTGCACACAAATCCTCCATCTACACATACGAACAACACCGCAACGCCCTATCTTACTTTTACATAAAACGACAGGTACATCCCGACAACGTCACCACATCACCCCTCAACATTTAAACTGTCTTCCAGATACCCACAGGTATATACATAATCTCTTTATTTCTTACGACGTGACGATTCCCCTCAAGGTCTGGCCTGCAGCTGTGATATTTTTATTGTAAATAAATCTGTGAAAATGTATATTTTGTAACAAAACACCACTAATATATATATAACAAAGTTCATGTCACTATGTATTATTTGTCAATTGTACATACTCATGTACTCCTATATATTACCATATATACTCCTGTTTGATACTGCTATTAGCCCCTATATATATATATATATATATATATATATATATATATATATATATATATATATATATATATATATATATATATATATAGATATATATATATATATATATATATATATATATATATATATATATATATATATATATATATATATATATGTTTTGTTACTACAAAAACACTATTGAATATAAAATAAAAACTATATTAACTAAAATTCTTTTTTTGTTACCTATATCGTCCGTTGTATTTCGTCTAACTGTGCACACCACGTCATGCTTCGTAACCGTGTGTAGTTATAGTAAATGATCATAGTTATTTTGTGTTTTGGTGAGGCACATCTTGGTGCAGAGCGATCTCTCCAAATACATTTTCCAAATCGCTTCGCCCCATGATGCGCCCTCAACAAGTTTATACTAAATTGTCTCAAATTTCACCATCAACATCACTGCACTTTGCACCTAGTGCAAGAAGATGACGTGTTGCTCGTCTGAGTTGATCTGTACGTTTCTTTATGCGGTCAACAGTATCCAATTTGCGAGCGAGCAATTCGTCTCGTGTATCCACTTTTTTCTGTAAACGTCATCCAACCCCATAAACAAAAGTGTAATGGGGTTATGTCTGGAGATCTTTGTGGCCAATTAATGGCACTGCTTCGACCGATCCTCCAAAAATTAGGGAAAGTTTCATTTAGATGTTGCATCACTTGTCGGGTATAATGTGGAGGGGCTTCGTCATGCTGAAAGTACATAGCAATCCGTCCAGCCAAAAGAACATCATCTAATTGTTCCATTAATTCATTTCGCAGAAATTCTAGGTGATTTTGTCCCCTCATGTGATCTTCTAAAATAACGGACCAATCAGCACGTCAGATAATACCGCAACACACATTGATTGAGAAACGACGTTGAAAATGTGTTTCCACAGTACCATGTGGATTTTCGTGAGACCATCGGTGAACGTTACGTGTGTTGTTGATTCTGTTATGGGTGAAAGTAGCTTCATCAGTGATCAGTATTAATGGAAGCAATCGACGATTAGTACGTAACCAATGATACAATTCCAGTTGCATGACACTGCCCCCTGAGTGGAGGTTTTGCACACACTGTAAGTGAAATGGAAACTAGCCGTCTCCATGTAATGTTTGCCATACTCTTGTTCGTGAAACACCGAGACGTGTAGAAATTCTTAGTGGGCTAGTAGTTGGGCAACGCTCTACCATTTGAAGAATTTGTTCCCTGTCATCTACATTTTGTTGACGTGCTCGTTCAGACGAAACATGAACGCTTGGAAGTGTACCACATTCACGCAATGTATTGAAAACCTTGAAAAACATTCTTCGATCCGAATTATGCGGGTAGGAAACCGTCGACGGTCTTCTTCAACAGCAGCAGTGGCACTACCATCGCAGAAACCATAAACATACAGCAAATCTGAAAATTCGACATTTGTGAAGATGTTCGGCATTTTTAACAACACTTCTACAATATCACTATCAACAATCATAAAAGCCAACTCACGCTTAACACCGTATCACATGTTTCCGACAGTTGGGCGAGCATCATGGAGGGAGGGAAGGAAAGTACTGTGCGACAAATTCAAACAGCTCTATCTTGGAAACTGTTCGGAATGGGACATCTGTTCATATGAACTTTTTTTTCTTAAAACTGACCGATTATATGACCTCCTAAAGTATTGACCTTTACACCTGGAGGAATATATATATATATATATATATATATATATATATATATATATATATATATATATATATATATACAGTACTTTGCTAAAAAAATGGCAGTCTTATTGCTCAGCTAAATATGCTGAAATCTAATTAAATATGCATGTTCTGCCCCAAATTTACACTCCACTTAAGTGAGCAAACACTACCAAAAGTAAAAAAAAATTAGCGTAGAGTAAAGTCCCTTGATAATAGAGCAGACGACAATTTCTAATGCTAGTGGCAGAAAATGGACACAAAGTCAAAGTGTATGTTAATTTCACAGCTTTGGAATGAAGGAAATCAAACATGTTCCAACATTTCTAAAACCTTGAACATTCCTGAGCGGACTGTCTACAGAGTTGTGAGTAAATTAAAAGCAGGTAATGGAATCGAGCGAAAAGAAGGTAGTGGGGGGTCAAGAATTTTGGACACAAAGGACCATCGGCGTCTCGCCCAACTCGTTCGGGCTGGGCCAAATGAAGAGTGTAGAAAACATACGACAGCGCATGATCGATTTGGGAAACCCAGAGGTATCTAATGCTACTGTCAACCGGGAGCTACACAGGATGAATTACACAAAAAAGCGGGTAATTTCGTCGCCATTTCTCACAGAGACTCACAAACAGATGCACTTGAACTGGTGCCACGAACACCAAAATTTGTCATGGGACAATGTGATTTTGTCAGATGAATGTTCTGTTTGGTCTTATCCTGCTCAAATAAATATTTGGATGAAAGACTCTGTAACGCCTGTGTACGAACGACCGAAACATACCCATAAATTCCATCTTTGGGGAGGGGTGGCAGCAAGAAGTGCCACCCCACTGTGTGTTTTCACAGGAATTCTCACGAAAGAAAGGTACATCGACATACTAGAGGGACACCTTCTGCCATTTATGCAGATCATGTACCCCGATGGGTGCACATTTCAACATGACAATGACCCAAAGCATACAGCTCATACCACCAAAGCATGGCTGCAAGAGAAGAATGTGATAGTGCTGAAGTGGCCCAGCAACAGTCCCGACCTAAACCCAATTGAGAACGTTTGGGCACTACTCAATAATCATTTAAAAAAGAGTGGACTCAGAGACGTTGAAGAATTGAAGAAGGTAGCTGAAAAATACTGGGACAGTCTGACTCACAATTACCTACAAACACTTGCGGGAAGTATGCCTCGCCGCATCCAGGCTTGCCTTGCTGGAGAAGGCAACATTATATTGTACTGAAACCACTGTTAATAGATAGGGGAGATACCAATCTTCCTCTGGACATACAGTTTTTATTATTATTTGCTTCTATGAGTGTGCTGCGTTGCGAAAATATGACTGCCATTTTTTTTGCAAAGTACTGTATATATATATATATATATATATATATATATATATATATATATATATATATATATATATATATATATATATATATATATATATATATATATATATATATATATATATATATATATATATATATATATATATATATACTAGCTGTAAGGACCCGGCTTTGCCCGGATTTTTCCTAGTAAGTGTTTAGGAAACTTATGAAATGTCAAAATCAAATTATACTATTTTGATATTCGAGTGAACTTGAATTTTAATTTAATTTAATTACTACCGCTTTAAGTGACTATCCTCGTGCTTTGTTTACAGTAATTGCAAATGCAAGCCACACAAAATACTGTAATTCCTTATGGTTCTACTAGAAGAGTGATATCACTTTTGCTTTTCAATTTGCTTCCGAATTTTTCCAAAATACTCTTATTTCTTATGATGGAATCGCAAAAGCTATTTTATTCTGCTTCCAAGTGTTAGCAAGAAGCAAATTAATAAGACATATTTTCCCTTTCCAACCTGGCGCACCAAGAAAGAATAGTCCAACTCATCCTTTTTTAACGTTCTTACTACTGTCTTTCGTAGCACGTTCTTTTCAAACATATATACATTATTGCTTGTAAAATAAAAAACATTATTATTTTCTGTCATACATACTTCAAATATAAAAGACACAGTGATTGTGTAGAGTTGTATTATTTAAACAGAAGTTTCTCATTTCGGCGAGACACGACCCATTCAACATGGATAACGCCTGTTATATTAGGACGCATGTCTAAATAAAGATCTTTCATTTTGGTGTATTGTTTAGCTTTGATGTAGTTTATTTTATTAAGGGCCAAAAATAAAACTTAAATTTTGTCTTACTTTGGCGAGGCGCACTCCGTTTGAGACTGGCACATGTACAATTATAGAAGACCCTTCGGTTCAGCAATGTGATAAATGTTGTCGCACGGAAGGTCCTGGGTTCGAGTCCTGGGTAAGCCACTCATGTCTGTTGTTTTTCTGTTGTCTAGTGTTCTACTTATGTATTTCTTGCGAGTGCCTGAGAACATACCTTTGAATTATTTTAGTCTAATATTTATTTAACGTGATAAAGACCATTTTTTTCCCTTAAATGCTCTCTTGAGTTGCAATTTTTTTTTAAATTACCCCTATTGACTTTATTTCGTAGAATGTGTGAATTATGTGTGATCCCGGCCCTGGCTAAGACACTTTGATCTTAGCCAAAGGGCCGAGAAGAACATTTTTTTTTTAAGTGAAACTTTATTTGCTTTCTTGTCAATTTACAAAATCGTGTATATTTTACAAAATGAAATACATGGAAAGTACATGGACAAGTTTTCAATTTAAAATCATGAGCATTTTACACAAAGGAAACATGATAAAAAGGTTACATGGCAACATCAAAACTCCTCTGTTCTCGCAAGTACTTTTGTACACATGCAAACCCAAGTGATAGAATTTATATGTTTTAGACAAGGGCTTTGGTATGTATAAATCCCGAGAAACAAATGTGAGAAGGAGAAGAACCAGGATGTGTAGTATTGGTGCACATATGTCTAACCATATACATACATATTCTAAAAACCTATATTCATTACATTTCTTTAGATACTAATATTAATTAAAGCTTCTTAGTATGACATACATTGGGAGAAGAGCGATAAATAAAAATCGCACGCGTACACACACACGGTGAAATGAAAGGTAGGACTGTATTCTCAAGATAAGCCGGTACAAGATGGTTTTCGGAAACGATGAAGCCTTGGAGGCACAACAGGCAGACCAGGCAAAGAGGGAAGTTATTGAAACAACAAGTTTAAAGATTGTGGTCAGTATGTGTTGCACAGCGCGTTTATTTCAAATGTGGACAGGTTTCAACCAGGATCAATAGTTGAGCACACTCCGCTGGGTAGCCCCGAGGGCCCAGCACACACTGTCACGAAGAGAAAGACGGGAGTATTTTTGAAGCGTTAACAGGGATGTTGAGATATATTTATTTTTTTTAACTGATCTTTATTCATCTGTCAAGTGCATTTCTAAAAGTGTCTCAAATAAAACATCACATTTTGTATATTGTAAATATAGTGTCGTACATGGGAGGTGACTGGAAATACATAGAAGAAATATGGTCTACTTCACCCTTGGCATGTCGTACCAGGTGACTAATGGTGATTGCATTCTGAAGTAACTTCAGTGGACAGTCTGGCTGACAGGACAAAGGACACTGGAAAATTTTTTCTGGGCGAGATATTGAATGCCCCCGGGTTGAAAGTATAGTGGCCAATTGTGTGCTGCGTTACGCTTTTCTCCTTGGCAAGTTTCAACTAACAAGTTGAGCACACATCCTTGAGCCATAAAGGCGGCTAGGAACACCGGCATTTCGAGAAAGATACAAGGGGTAGTTTGTAATCATGTTCCCTAAAGCATACCCAATTTGAAATTCCAAAACATGTTCAATTTACAACATACAATAAAATACATTCATAAACTGTAAATACAAGGTGAGGAAAGTAAATACTTAAGTTGGGCATTTCTGTACATTCATGTCAATTAGACTGTGTCCATTTATAATTTCAAGGTGAAATAGGGGGAAAAAAATCTCAAAGTTGAAAACATATTTATATTCATGCAAAAATTTATTGTATACGTTCCAAAACAAAATAATTTAAACTTTAAAACCACAAATGGAAACCACGCACACACCCACACCATAAGCGCAGGTGAAACTTGGAAACACTGCATCCACTCCAACACACACGTACTTGTACTGAAAAATGTTTGTTACACATTTGATGCGTTTCCAGAACAAAAGGGCATTACAAAGTTGCCAATCATACTTTTCACAGATACCGTTTTCTCATATTTTCCAACTGGTGGTTCTGTAACAAATTTTATGATTTGTGTTTTGTTTCCATCTCAATTTAAAAAAAAACGCGTACATTTCCCAAACAATTTATAATAAAAGTACATGGTATATAAGAAAAAAAAAACATCGCGCGCATTCACTAGTAAATTTTATACACATGCATACACAAATTAAATTCACTTCAAAATACAATAAGCGGTGCGGGGAGAACAGAGTGCTATGAAAGACCCTAGTTTAGGAATAGTGGTCGGTCTGCATTGGAACACGCATCCAGAAGGCGGGCGGAATGAGGCGGGAGAGACACTACTGAAGGCCTCGGGTAGGAGGAAAGTCGGTATGTGTTACGGATTGCTTTGTTCTCAGTCGTGTGCAGGCTCCAACTTAGTAACTTGAACACGCTTCTGAGTGGCCTTTCAAGAGGCTAGCCCGTACTTACCGGTACACGAAGAGAAGAAGGGAAATTTGTGGCGTCTAGGCTACTCTCCTAAGATGGAGAAAGTAGAGGAGTGTTGCTCCGATGCACATTAAAATCAGGTGCAATTGACCATGCCTTTTGCAAAAATACATCTAAAAGTATCTGCGGATTAAAATGGCGGTATTTGAACATTGCTAAGTTACTAAAAGTCCAAAGGAAATATCTGTACTGAGTTAATAACATGAGAAGTTTTGTATGTGTCTTTTGTTGTTCTTGGGATCGTGTTTAAAAAAATAGCGAGGCAATCTGCTGAGGTATTGCGTTGTTGTTGTTGTTGTTTTGATGGGTTGATGGGTGTAGATCGGCATATAGCGAGGCTGCTGAGGTATTGCGTTGTTGTTGTTGTTGTTTTGATGGGTTGATGGGTGTAGATCGGCATTTAACATCTGATCGTTATTGCCTTTTTACGTTCCATCTTGGTCTACCCTGTTCAACCTGAAAGTTGGTTATAATTGGGGTATTTAGTGTCATTTTATTTACTAATTTGCATTCAATTTAATTAACTATTGTCTTTTGCAGTTGCTGATTTTTGTTTATATTAGTATTTGTCAATTTTATTTATTTATTTGTATTGTTTATATATATATCTATTGTCCTTTACGCTTGATTTTAATTTGTATTAGTATTTATTCGTTTTGAGTTGTTGCCCTTTTTTTTTTCCTTGTTGTCTTTCTTGTCCTATGAGTAGTTAGGTTTTTGTTAATGCTTTGTTAGTTCTAGCTGCTTAATTTCTATTTAGTTGGATGGTTTTCCTGAGTTACTAATCTTATATGTTTTCCTTTGTTTTATGTATATATCTTTTAAGTATTGCTTGGGCATCTCTTGGGGCATCTATACTTAAAACCTTATCACCTGTTAAGTCTATATTGTGATTTCTATAGTAAGTTTTTAATTCAAGCCTTTGTTGTTCATATTTTTTACAGTGGATCAGGTAGTGGTCTATGTCATTCTCTTCCTGACATTCTTGGCAGTGTGGTTCTTCTACCATAAAGTATGCTGCACCGAGACGGAGACGCCACAATTTTTTGTTTGATGGTATCTTTAATTCTTCTCTGACCTGGCACGTCCTTGTTGGTTCTTTCAGTAGTTTGAACGCGTGTCTGCCTTTTCTACTTTTCTTCCATGTTGTCTTCCATTCCTCGTTTATAGTTATCTTCACTTGGCTCTTGATCTCCGACCTTCCTAGTCCTGCTTTTATATTGTTTTTACTTGTTCTTCCATTCTTGGCGTTCTGGTCTGCCAACTCGTTGCCAGCAATACCTATGTGTGCTGGCATCCACACTAGCCTCACACTACATCCTTTGTGTCCTAGTGATGTGTTAATTGCTAGAATTTCTTCCTTTATGTCTGGCCGGCTACATTTACCTGGGTGTTCTAGTGCTTGTAGTGATGATAGTGAGTCTGTAAATATCGTAACAGCTTTTGGTGGGTTATCTTCGATTATTTCTAAACTTTTAAGAATTGCTACCATCTTTGCAGTAAAAATTGAAGCCCCTTCTGTTACACTGTAGCTCTTTTTTATTCCCCATTTTGGTATTACAACTCCGGCACCTAGTTGGCCACTATCACCCTTGGATCCATCAGTGTATACGGCCAGACTTTGTTTAGTTAGTTGATCTATGAACTCTCTACTTATCATTTTGGCTTCCTTATCTTCTATGTTTTGTTTGATCTTTTCTGTAAGTGGGTAGTCTATGATTGGTGTTTTTAGTTCCCAGGGTGGTATTTCGCTTCTGTATTTATTACTATTTTCAATTGTGTTTGATAGTTCTTTGAACTGCGTTAGGTCTTCTATCGTTCTCCACCCTGTTGGATATCTATCTTTATTTAAGGGGACGTCCCATACACTTGGTTGGTTTTTGACAAATGCTTTATGTGCTGGGTTGGTCACTTCTTGTGTTACTTTACTCCAATAATTTATTCTCAGTTCTTTCCGTCTTAGATCAAGAGGAGGTATGCCAAGAGCTACTTCTAGCGCTTCTACTGGTGTCTATATAAATGCACCTGTAATGGTTCTCATGGCTGCATTTTGAATCCTGTCCAGTTTTGCTTTGTTAGAAGCTGCAGCTGAGTCATAAACTATGCTGGCATAATCCAGTTTCCCCCTGATGAAAGACTTGTAGAACATAAGCATTATTTTATTGCTGGCCCCCCATCCATTACCTTTGACAATCCTTAGTATATTTAGGGGTCCCCTACAGCTTTCTACCAAATTGTCTATATGTTTATTATAATTTAGTTGTTTATCTAAAGTTACGGCCAGAAATCTTGTTGTTGAGGAGGTACATATTTTCTGTCCTTTAATGGTTATATTGATTTTGTTTTGTTTTTTTTAAATTTCCTTTACTGAAAATCATACCTACTGTTTTGTTTACATTAATTTGGAAGCCCCAACTTTTCATCCACTCTGAAACTTTGTCTATTTGATTTTGAAGTTTTTTGAAAACATGGTCCAAGTTTTTTCCAGATCGCCAAATGGCACAGTCGTCTGCAAATTGAGATACTGCATTCTTAATGTCGTTAAATTCATCTGCTAAGTCATTTACAGCTATAGTGAAAATTGTTGGTGAAATCACTGATCCCTGAGGAATCCCATTCTGTGGTTCATATATATCTGACTTATCATTGTTTACCTGTACCGCAAAATACCTGTTCTGTAAAATGTTTTCTATATACCTATAGGTTTTACCAGTAATGCCAATCTTTTTCATTTTGTAAAGAGCTCCATCTCGCCAGCATTCATCATATGCTCTTGCGACATCTAGAAAAACTGCTACTGTTTTCTCTTTTCTCTTGAACCCTAGCTTTACATCGTGTTCTAATCTTACAAGCTGGTTTACTGTACTTCTATCTGCTCTAAACGCTGACTGGTTTGGGCTATATAACTGATTTTTTTCCAGGTAGAATTTTAATCTTTTGTTAACAACAGTTTCCAGTATTTTACCTAGTTGTGATGTTAAGGAGATAGGCCTATATGAACTTACATCATGGGCTTCCTTATTGGGTTTTAAGATGGGTACTATCATAGCTACTTTCCATGCTTTTGGTATCTTTCCTAAGCTCGAGATTTTATTATAAAGGGAAGTTATTATGTTTATAGTTCTTTTGGGTACTTTCTTAAGGATTTCATAACTAAGTATATCTTGCCCTGAGGCCGTATTAGATTTATCTTTTATTGCATTAGTTACTTCTTTTTCTGTTATATCAGCATCTAAATAGCTTGTTTCGTCTATCTGATCTGGTAGTTCTTTTGAAAACTGAATCCTAAGTCTTTCTCTTCTCTCATTTTCTTCCTGTCCAAGACTACTTTTTGCACTGACTTTATAGAAATACTCGGCAAGGGCATTAGCTTTTTCTTTATCTGTTTCTGCTCTCTTTGGTAGTTTGATTGTTGGCATTATTGTTTTCTTATTGTTCCCTTTGATTGCCTTAAGCTTTTTCCATACTTCTTTAATTTGAGTGCTAGGTTTAAGTGACTGGCAAAACTCCTTCCAGTTAGTTTCTTTGGCTTTAAATATTATTCTGTTAGATTCATTCCTAATAAGTTTATACTCATCATAAATTTCTTCTGTTTTGTTACTTCTATATGTTTGTAATGCCCTTTTTCTTCTCTCATGAATTGCTGTACAGCTTTTATTCCACCAGGCAACTGAGTTTTTCTTTTCTTGGTAATGTTATTTATTGGTTTAAGGTGCTGAGGCATATTTTTATTTGGTATATATTTTATTGCTATTTTCAGAATTTCATTGGTCAGTGTTTCTGCCCACAAGTCAGTATCATCTGATTCCATGTCTTTATATTCCATCACCTCCAGCTCTGATTGGAAAGCTTCCCAGTTTGCTTTTTTATAGTTGAAGGTAGGTTTCTCTGGTTCTGGAATGACATTTTCATGCATGGTTATTATAATGGGCAGATGATCTGAGTTTGTTTCTTGTAGCACTTCCCAATTTACATTCGCTAGGTTGTTAGTTGCTATACTTATGTCTATTGCTGAGTCTGCCCTATTAGCTTGTGGATTAATTCTTGTTGCAGATCCATCATTTAGTATTAGTAGTTCATTGTTTTCTATGAAGTCAAGTAGGCATTTTCCTGCATTATCTGCATGTTGTCCACCCCAAGCACAATGATGGGAATTAAAATCGCCTACTATGATTGTTTTGGGGCCTAGTCTGGTGCTTATGGCTAGTATTTCTTCATCTTTAATTGTGCCATCTTTAGCATATACATTTAGAATTGTTAGATTGTTTGGTTGAGCTGCTATAGTAACCTGGATACTGTTGCGTGAGAAATTCTCGCAACATCGTTTTATTACAATATATATTTTATAACGCAAGGGCAACAACTGCTTGAAATTTATAGTCACTTTTCTCGGTAAGCAGTTGTCTCCTCGCGTTGGTATTGAATGCAGTTAAGTTTGCTATGCTAGGCCGTTTTCTCAGAAAACGGTTGGCAACCTGTTGGGTTATCCTTTTAAGGTAATCATTCTTACGCTGGTTCGTAGTAAAGGTCCTTGCGTCTTAAGTTCTGAGCTGTGGTCATTTTGCGCTGGACTGCGCATGACTGGTCTTGCTTCTTGGTCGATCGATTTCCGCCCACCAGTCAGTGAGTGAGCGATTTTGAATAGCTAGGAAGATGCCTCGCTGAGAGGGGATCTCCGCTATTTTTTTGTTCTGTCAGGAATGTGAAGTCCTCTTAATGGATATTTCGTTTATTCGAGATAATACCTCTAGTGTATTTCCACATGCCGGGAGGCGTAATATTTCTGTGTATTTCCTGAAGGCAAGGTAAATTAACTTTTCATTAACTCTATCGATTTTTGGTCGTGAGCGATTTTTGATTCATAGCCTGTCTTCGAAAGGCGTCGTCACGAGATGTTTTCCCAGCTCACATGTCGCTGTATTGTACTGCATCGGTTGATGCATGTCCCAAGGACCATTACTTGCTACTTTGTTACATGAACTAGGTTTGGAAAACCTTTGTTATCTAGAGGATATTTTTGAGGACATTATTTATACTTCGGCAGACGTGCCTGTCTTGCTGAAGTCAGATTAAGGAGAGTGAACTGATCTCATACATCTGGTTATCTTCTGGCTAAGATAGAAAGGGATGGAGAATTTTCCCGACTACATTACAGCCTTATAATGTATTGACATGCCTGTGAATCACCTTTATTATGATGCTGTCTACCGTCCATTGCTATACTGATATTGTTGCTGTGATAATGACTGTCTGATGTACCTACATATTCGCGTATACATTTTGTCACTGTGGCGTCCACAATAAATGATACAGAAAAACGTCACTAGCTGTTACAAGCATCATTGACTTTATACGTCGTGAGTTAACTGACGTCTTTGTATGGATTGCCCTGTTTTTTGTATGATCATTGTTTGACTGTACATCATCTACACACTTCACAAAACCAGACCACGGGCACCATCACTCACCTCATGGTGCACGCGTCATTTGGCGGCCAATTACTCAATCATAATATAAATTGGGCGTCATCATTTGGTGGCCATAAGCTGGTTTGATCTGGTACCAGCAAACACGGGGTCCCTTACCCACTTCATTTTCAACAAGAATTCATCAGCATCCTTCAAGAAATTAACATTCTTCAAGACAGTCAACATCTTCAAAATTTTCAAAGTACTCGGCGTTGCCCGGTAAATGTCAAAATTGCAATTTTTGACTGAAACAGAAATTTGACAGTACCCGGCGTTGTTACATGTTGCCGGATAACTCGGACTGCTGTTATCTTTTACGCAAGTCAAGCAAGTTGCTGCTGTCAAGGTCCAGTGCTGTCGTTTTTTGTGAAGGTCAAGTGCCGGTTGAAACGGGTTGTTTTCTGAAGAAGGCCAAGTACCGATTTCCATCAACTTACTTTTGGATAAGAGGGTCAAGTGCCGAAACAACTCAACATACAGTATTTCAGAAGCTCTAGTACCATCGTGTTAGCAGTGGAAGCAGTTCAGATGTGCCATCATCGTTGGAGCTTCGCTCTTTAGGACGTTGATTGACATCCGTTTTTTCTGCTGTTCTACAATTGGAAGCCTATAAGTTAAGTGGCCTGTTTGTATGTAAACTGTGCCCTTATACTTCTGCTGAGTCTTCTGTGTATCATCTCATTCTATTGTTATATGTTATTCGTATATTTATATGTTTATATTTCAGCGGGTTCTCGGTTGGGTGGTGTCTCCCTTAGATCATGCCACGTCATAGAGGTCGTCTATTGTGAGCGTTTTCTGTAGGGTGAGCAAATTTCCGATACTGGAATTTGCTAAGCGACTTCTGTTGCTATTTATGTTAGTTGTGATGACATGTATTAATATTGTTTTCGTTATTATTTCGCATTCTTTAGTTTTGTTTTGATTTGTTTGTATTTGTTAGCCTACTCTTGACTATAGTTTAGTTTCATACAACATTTTTGTTTATACACTGTGGTGTCATGTATTTTGTTTAATTCTATCGCAGATATCGTCACATTTTTTGTGATATTTCATTAATTTCTGCTTTATTTTTAGTTGATTTCTGCGAACGTTTTTGTATTGTTGCTGATCTTTGTTATTGTTTACATTGTTATTGTTTACATTGTTTGCATTGTTTACATTTTCAATGTTTACATTCTGCATGTGTTTACATAGTCATTGTTTACAGTTATAGTAATTAGTTAATGGGCTATGCTAATGCACTGTTACTACTACACTGATGATAAATGAATGATGAATAGTGTCGTGCACTATTGAATGAGAAGTGCACTTATGATCAAGAATTGAGTGTTGATATTTCATATACAAGTTCTTTGATTGGAGACTTGTTTCCCACAGAGACTGGGATAATATAATGTGATGTGAATATACAAGTGCTTAATTAAGACTTGTTACACTTAGGTTTGAAATAAATTAGTTAATTATTTCAGGTTTTTGAACTCATATTATTACTCATCATGTCTACATTTGAGCACTTTATTGAGCAGGGTAAATTGCTTGGGAAGACTGGTGATAAGTTAGAAGAATTTGCAACTGCTCGATATGATAAAGCAATGGAAGCTGAACAAAAGAAACTGCAGATGCAGGTGGATGAAAAAAGATTCCAAATGGAAATGGAAAAACAAAAAAGGGAATCAGAAGCTGAGGAAAGAAAACTCCAGCTAGAAGCTGAAAGATTTGAAAAAAGAGAAAATAAAAGGCTGAAAATAAAAGACTTGAAAAAGAAAAAGACTTGAAGCTGAAAATAAAAGACTTGAAAAAGAAGCTGAGAATAAAAGACTTGAAAAAGAGGCTGAGAATAAAAGACTTGAGAAAGAAGCTGAAAGACTTCAAATAGAGGCTCAGGCTGAGGAAAGAAGATTACAGAGAGAGTCTGATGAGAGGAAAGAGAAAGCAAAAATGGAACATGAAGAAAAGGTCTTAGCTTTAGAGTTGGAAAAATTGAAATTGATGAACATGAGTAATGGTAATGATTCAAACAAGGGTTCATCTTCTGGTAAGGCTAATAATGATACTTTTAAGATTAAGTTACCAACATTTAGTCCTTCCAGTGATGACATAATGTTCTATCTGGACAGATTTGAACAAGCATGTACAGCTCATAACATAGACAAAGCAAAATATGTTTATCAGTTATCAGGGATACTGACAGGTAAAGCTCTAAGTATATTAAATATGGTGGATGAACCTGACAAGAACAATTATGAGGTTGTCAGGGCCGCTTTGTTAAAGAAATATCAGCTTAACGAAGACGGCTATCGTCTACAATTTAAAAACATGGTACCTGAAAATGGAGTTGAATTCTCCGAGTTTATTGCAAGAATACGCATTACTTTCTCACGATGGGTTGAACTATCTAAGACGGAAAAAACTTATGAAGGACTTATGGACTTAATACTTAGAGACAAAGTCATGTCGTCTGTCAATGAGTCTTTCCTTGCTTTCCTTCATGAACGTAAACCTAAAACAATAAAAGAAATGGAAGATTTCTGTTGCCAATATGTAACTGCGCACCCACACATAACCATGGGTAACTCTAAGGTGAAAGAAGGTTTACCAGTTGCTTCGGCAGCACCGTATGGTCAAAACTTTGCTCGTAGATCCCAACAAAATTTTGATAGAAAGGGCAGCGGTAATTTCTGTCAAAATCATGGAAATCAATTTCATGGTGATTCTTCTTCGAAGAATTGGAGACAACCTGATAGTACTCGTTACTATCACCCTAATAATTATAGGCATTTCAAAAGAGGATATGGTAATAGAGGTTATTCCTGCCGAAGACCTCAAAACCAAACAAATAGATGTTCGCATCAATGTGGACATGATAGTAATCGTGGAAACTGGAATTCGAATCATGATAACAATTACAATAGAGACAATAATAACTGCAGAGATAATAATAACTCTGATAACTTCAGAGGTAATAATAGTCGGGGTAGATCTCAACACAAAAAAAGAGATATCAGCAGGCTAATTCTGTACAACAGGAAACTCAGGGAGCCTGTAATCAGGTCGTTGATAATAAAAACTTTGACGCTGTCACTGGTTCTACTTTTGACTTTGAGAGAGCAAACAAATGCCCCCAATGCAGTACTTTATTCGAACCGGGTACCATAACTACTTTGAGTTGTGGTCACCCACTTCCCGCTCTTCCTGCTGCTGTTGCGCATGACGGGAGGGGTTCTTTAATCCTACATAAGGGTCTTGTTAATGATACTCCGGTCTCACTACTTTTCGATTCCGGATGCACCACTATTGGTGTTAGACAATCGCTTGTAGATCCATCTTGTGCTACAGGAAAGGTTATTAAATGTGTCACATTTGGCGGCACTCTAGAAAAATATCCTACTGCTGTAATTCGCATTGCCACTCCTTTCTTTACTGGAGATGTGCATGCTTGTCTCTTACCTAATCCTATTGCGGACCTTATTATTGGTCGTATTCACGGAAGTAGGGAGTGTACCCCACAGCAGATTGCTGCTTGGGAAGATAATAACATGCAAGCTACAAATGCAGTGGTTACAAGAGCACAAGCTCTACAAACACCCGAAACTTCACTGAATAGTGATAATGAAGTTGATAGCCAAGATAGTCACTTAGTAATCACTCGTGACTCTTTCATAAAATTGCAAGAAGAAGATCCTTCTTTAAAAAAATTCTTCATTCTTGCGAAGAAAGGTGATCCGAATCAGGATACAAATAGAAAATCTTGGATTGCAATGAGAAACGGCGTACTTGTACGTATGGTACAAGATTCGACTACGTCGGCACATTCGCAAATTCTTGTTCCCAAGAGCATGAGAGTGCAAATATTGCAACATGCTCATGACTCGCAATGTGCTGGACATATGGGTTTTTCCCGTACGAAGTCGAGAGTCCTTGCGGCTTTCTTTTGGCCTTTTGTCAACAAGGACATTCGTATTTACTGCCGATCATGCAAGGTATGTCAGGAGGTCAAATCTAGAGGACCACGACATGCTGCGCCTATCCAGGCTGCTGACATTCCTATTCGGCCGTTTCAGAAAATGGCCATAGATATTATTGGCCCTTTTAAGGTCAAGTCGGCCAGAGGACATCAGTTCATCCTTACATGTGTCGATATGTGCACACGTTGGCCAGAGGCTATTCCTCTTAAGAGCATATCTACTACAGATATCGCAGATGCTCTTTGGTTGATATTTTCTCGCTTGGGGTTCCCCAGAGAAATATTGTCAGACCATGGCACTCAACTCATATCTGACACTATGTCACAGGTAATGTCTACCTTACATATTGAACGATCTCTCAGTAGTATCTACCATCCTATGTCTAATGGGTTAGTTGAGCGTCTGAATAGAACGCTCAAGATTTTGCTTGGTAAGATAACTGAAGATCATCCTCAAGATTGGGACAGGGTTTTACCCGCGGCTCTCTTTGCCTATAGAGAAGTCCCTAATGAACACACAGGATTTTCTCCCTTCGAACTTGTCTTTGGCGCGCGTCCGCGCGGCCCTATGTCTTTATTACACGATCTCATCACTGCCGATGATATTAGCGATGAAACTTAATCCTCATATGAGTATGTCATTGCTCTTAGACAAAAGATCATTGAGGCATGTAAGCTAGCAACTGCTTCATCAGAAATTGCTAAAGAGAAGGCAAGGCAGTTTGCTAACAAGAATAGATGTCTACGACAACTTTGTCCAGGTGACAAAGCATTCGTCCTACTCCCCAGTAGGGAAAATAGACTTCTTATTGCATGGAAAGGTCCGTATGCAATAGTCTCTCGGATTTCCGATGTTGACTATGTGGTCGATATTGATGGAAAGCATAAAACTTTCCACATAAACATGCTTTCGGAATTTCACGAACGTCCGGACTATTTGCTGCCTATTTTCCAGGCAACGGATGATGCTCCTGCACCTCACGGTCATTATTCATCCCTGTCTGTCATACAGGATGAGGAATCTACCTTCTCTGATGTCAATCTTCCCCTTCCAGTGGTTCCATTACATTCCACGGAATCTTGGAAAAACGTTTCTGTTTCTCCTAATCTTTCTGGTGACGAACATCGACAAGTCTCGTCGATGTTACAAACATTTCAGGATGTTCTCACTGACATTCCTGGACACACAGATGTCATAGAACATGACATAATTCTTACCGACAATAATCCAATTAGGGTTAGGCCTTATCCTATCCCTATACACTTTCAGTCGCAAGTGGAAAAGGAATTGGATGAAATGATTCAATTAAATATAATTGAACCATCGACTTCACCATATTCTTCTTCCATGGTTATTGTCCGGAAGAAGGATAAGAACATACGAATTTGCGTTGATTATCGCAAATTGAATCAGGTCACAAAGTTCGATGCTGAACCGATGCCTTTGTTAGAAGATCTACTGATTAGACTTTCTAATTCTAGATTCTTCACTAAACTTGACTTGTCTAAAGGTTATTGGCAAGTGCCTTTAGCAGAGCATGCCAAACCTCTTACTGCTTTTTCTACACCTAGGGGTCTATTTCAATGGAATGTTATGCCTTTTGGTCTCATGAACGCCCCTGCCACTTTCGTTCGCATGATGCGTCGAATTCTGTCACATCGTTCGGATGTCATCGCATACTTAGATGACATCTGTCTCTTCAGTGATACCTGGGAAGATCACTATTTAGGGTTATATGACTTACTGTCCACTCTACGTGAGAATAATTTGACAGCAAAACCTTCTAAAGCTTTTGTTGGTTTTGGTGAAATCTCTTTCCTGGGTCATCGTGTTGGTCATGGTCTCTTGACATCTCTGTTCCTAAAACGAAGAAACAAGTTAGGAGTCTCTTAGGTTTAATTCAATTTTATGGGAGATTTATTCCAAATTTATCTTCGATCATGGCACCTCTCTCAACATTTTTGAAGAAAGGTTCGCCTAATCTGGTCCGTTGGTCTGAAGAATGCCAATCTTCACTAGACCAAATCAAGAATATATTTTCTTCTCCTCCCATCTTAAGATTACCTACTCTTGATAGGACTTTTGTTCTTCGGAGTGATGCTTCATCCACTGGGATTGGAGCAGCACTGATGCAAGAATATGCAAATACTCTGCATCCTGTTATGTACATTTCTAGAAAACTAAATGCGGCAGAGAAGAACTACTCGGTTTTAGACCGTGAGTTGTTAGCGATGGTTTGGTCAATTCTAAAACTACAAAGATTCCTCCTGGGCGCACATTTCATTCTAGAGACTGATCAGAAAGCTCTTACAGCTATTCAGACTAAGAATTTGAAGAGTTCGAGATCCACTCGATATGCTATAGCTCTTCAACCTTTTCACTTCACGGTACGAGCTATCCGTGGGGCGGATAATGTGATGGCTGACATTTTGTCTAGATGCCCACATGACTCCAACTAATACTTCTGTCCTATATTTCCATATATTACAGAGTCATAACACACCTATATTACTACAATAGATTAGCACATCTGTACTCACTTTATATGTACACACTATCGTGCTTTGTTATCATCTTCTTCTGTTCGTTTTTTAAGATGATAGAGGAAGACTGAGTGGTTAATATAAGGGCCGTTAGTTTACTAAACAGCCACAATTATTAATAATGTATTGTACCTTATGAAGCATATTAGTTATTAATTAGCATTATATTGCTTGTACTTTCTCAGAATGTCATTGATGAGCTGAGGACTTACCTTACTATTATCAAGCATGACGAGTTCTAGATTGTGTACTTACCCTCGGAATGCCAGAGGATATGTCCTGGATCGTCATGTAGTTTAACTTTACTATGTACTTATGTCATTACATGTCAAATAATGTACTATTTAAATTTTCCTATCAGATTTGTACATCCATTTTTAAAGACAATATTAGATTATGCTATTTATTGATGTCTATGGTAACTTGCATACGTATATTGTGTTTACATGCTAACGTGATGTGTGTTGGTGACACCTCCCCGATGTGAATATTTTTTGAGACATATTTATTTTTCTGTTGAGGTATATCCTCACCAGACACTCTATATTTAGCCTCATGTTAGGCAATTTAATTAATTATCAGCGCATAATTCGTGCGTTTTGAGCCGCTTATCGCATGCTCTTTGATATTAAAAAAAAAAAAAAAATATGTTCCACATTTTTTTTTTTAATCGGGAGGAGGTGGTGATATGTTGCGTGAGAAATTCTCGCAACATCGTTTTATTACAATATATATTTTATAACGCAAGGGCAACAACTGCTTGAAATTTATAGTCACTTTTCTCGGTAAGCGGTTGTCTCCTCGCGTTGGTATTGAATGCAGTTAAGTTTGCTATGCTAGGCCGTTTTCTCAGAAAACGGTTGGCAACCTGTTGGGTTATCCTTTTAAGGTAATCATTCTTACGCTGGTTCGTAGTAAAGGTCCTTGCGTCTTAAGTTCTGAGCTGTGGTCATTTTGCGCTGGACTGCGCATGACTGGTCTTGCTTCTTGGTCGATCGATTTCCGCCCACCAGTCAGTGAGTGAGCGATTTTGAATAGCTAGGAAGATGCCTCGCTTAGAGGGGATCTCCGCTATTTTTTTGTTCTGTCAGGAATGTGAAGTCCTCTTAATGGATATTTCGTTTATTCGAGATAATACCTCTAGTGTATTTCCACATGCCGGGGAGGCGTAATATTTCTGTGTATTTCCTGAAGGCAAGGTAAATTAACTTTTTATTAACTCTATCGATTTTTGGTCGTGAGCGATTTTTGATTCATAGCCTGTCTTCGAAAGGCGTCGTCACGAGATGTTTTCCCAGCTCACATGTCGCTGTATTGTACTGCATCGGTTGATGCATGTCCCAAGGACCATTACTTGCTACTTTGTTACATGAACTAGGTTTGGAAAACCTTTGTTATCTAGAGGATATTTTTGAGGACATTATTTATACTTCGGCAGACGTGCCTGTCTTGCTGAAGTCAGATTAAGGAGAGTGAACTGATCTCATACATTTGGTTATCTTCTGGCTAAGATAGAAAGGGATGGAGAATTTTCCCGACTACATTACAGCCTTATAATGTATTGACATGCCTGTGAATCACCTTTATTATGATGCTGTCTACCGTCCATTGCTATACTGATATTGTTGCTGTGATAATGACTGTCTGATGTACCTACATATTCGCGTATACATTTTGTCACTGTGGCGTCCACAATAAATGATACAGAAAAACGTCACTAGCTGTTACAAGCATCATTGACTTTATACGTCGTGAGTTAACTGACGTCTTTGTATGGATTGCCCTGTTTTTGTATGATCATTGTTTGACTGTACATCATCTACACACTTCACAAAACCAGACCACGGGCACCATCACTCACCTCATGGTGCACGCGTCATTTGGCGGCCAATTACTCAATCATAATATAAATTGGGCGTCATCAGATACCTTCTATATTGGTTGTATTAAATACTTCCCAGTCTATGATTTTAAATTTTTCGCTAACTAAGACTGCAACACCTCCTCCTCTACCTTCGTTCCTATCGTGTCTAAGTATCTTAAAGCCCTTACAACTATATCTATTGTTTGGGTTTAAATGGGTCTCTTGAAGAGCATATATATCATTATTTCCTCCAGTCTCTGATAGTAAGGGTGCAACATTTTTTTTAATACCCCTACAGTTCCACTGGATAATTCTAAATCTTTCTAAATTGAATTTTAACATCATCTAGTATACCTTTTATTTTGGTTAACTATCAAATTTGCTCTTATTCTGCATTTCCTGTACTTGTGGACCCACTATCCATCAAGTTCTCAAGAAAATCCTTATTTATACTTGTCATTATATCCCTAACTTCTTCCGCTAAGTGTGGTAAAAGTGACTCAAAATGTTTTTTGATAGTTTCTTTGATAGTTTCTTCTAGGTTGCATTTGTTTTCCTGTTGCCTTTTGTTCTTTTTGACCACTTTCCTATTTTCATCCAATGCTACATTCCCTTCTCTCCTTATGTTAATCTCCTGTTTTTCACTTTCCATTCTTTTTAGTATTATTTCACTTTCTTCTTTTAGTTCAGACAGTTTGACTAGTATCATTTCATTTTCTTCTTTCAGTACAGTCAGTTTAGCTATATCCTGGGAAATTTGGTGCTGTATGGCTTTCACTTCTTGAAGCAATGCCTCTGCACTTTTCAGTGCACTTGTGTCATCCGAGGATGTAGTTGAATCATCTGACTGGTTTTTTGGTACTATTTTACTACTTTCTAACTTGTTCTTACTTCCTTTTGCCATCTGTGACTTAATCATTTTGACATCTTCTTGCACACTCTTAATTTCTGTTATAACTTTATTGCTCGTATAAGTATCATTTTCCTTTAATTCTTTAATGACCGTTTTGAAAGGGATTTGGGTTGTTATAGCTTTCCTCAATGCTTTTTTGGTCTGCTGATATACTGGGCAGCCCTGGAATCTGGCGCTATGGTTTCCTTTGCAATTAATGCATTTTCTGTTTGCATTTTCCTTTTTATAGTCAGTATCTGACTTTGCCTTTTCGCATTGTGTGAAAGGGTGTGCCCCCGCACAAAACCTACATACTGCCTTCCCCCTGCAACTTTGTCGGCCATGGCCAAACTTCATGCAGTTGGAGCACTGCAGCACTAGTGGAATGAAGGCTTCTGTGTTTTTTTTTTGTGCTTTCCCAAATAGTACCGTCTTGGGGGGCTCCCTACCTTCTGTTGTAGTCACTATCACTGGGGTTACTATACTCCCTTTCACTTTTATACGTTCAACGTGCACCAGCTTTAAATCTGGGTTAAGTTTGGACAGATTGTTTAACACTTCCTCCCCTGTCAGGGTTGGGTTTATGCCTTTTATCACACTTTTTCTGGTTTCTTTTAACATCTCTATTTGTATTTTGATGTTGTGGGCCAGTTGAATCATTCTTGGTCTGTCCCGCAGTTCTTGCAGTAAATTTTTGGTTTTTTCTGTTACATTTAGTGTGATTATTATCCCACTGTTATGTTTCTGCAATTTGGCAATGGCTTTTTTGTCGATGATTTTTTTCTAGGATCACCAGAATTTTGTCGTCCGGGAGAGATCGAAGCGTGGCTTCCGTTCCAGCTATTTGTGTTATTTTCACTTTTTGGGGGGGTTCCCTTTCGGCTGGAGTCTTCTGTGTCCTCTCCTCTGGTTTCATGACTTGTTTTGTCCGCGTTTACCTAGCTGTCCTGATTATCCTTTTCCCTGGGTCCTTTCTTTCCGTTCGCTGTGCTGGTTCCTGATCTTTCTCCTTTGTTGATTCTGCTTTTTGTTGTTTTTCCTTCCACGCCTCCTTCCCGATTTTCCATTATTGTTTCACTCGTGTCCTTTAGTTCTGTTTTTCTGATTTCAGGGTTCGTGGTCCTGTTTCTTTCTGTCCGGTTTAAAGTTTTGTCTTTTTCTGGAGTTTTGGCCATCGCTTTTCCTTCCCCGGACTATTTTCTGGTGAATACTACCATTGGTTATTTTCCCTGTCTTTTAGTATGCTACTATTTGTTGTCTTTGAATTATATTCTGATGATTGAATATTATTATATGTAATCTTTGGCTTATTTTGTTATATATATCTTTACCCCACTACGATTCTTAAATTAAATAGTCCCCTAATACTTAACCTTAACTACAATAGGCCTACTCTAATACTAACAACAAAAGTATAAATTATTCACCACTTAAATATGTCTTTCAAGATGGCTGCCTGGGCTCACTCAAAGAATTGCCACGTGGCGCTATTTAATTTCAATTATTTTTAATTTCTAAAATTAACTGCAAATAGCTAACACTGAAGATTGATAAAATATATCAACTTATCTGAGAACTTGTGTAGTTCGAAGGATGTCTTCATTGTGTCTCGTCCTAAAAAGGACGTATCAGGCTTGTGTGGTTTGAGATAAGCAAAAATGCGTGTTACCCCTGTAGTAGACGGAAGTGAAAGAGCTTTGTAAGAGGCGGAGGTATTGCAGTCCGTTTCAGTTATTAAATACTATGTAATATATAGTAAATGAACAGAAACTGCGTTGTAAAATGTAATTAAATTTGATATAAAACAGAATAATAACTTTTTAATATTATATTAAAGTAATTTTTTATATTTTTGCATAAAATGTTGGGGCTTATTTAAATAATTTAAAGAACCATATAAGTCGAAAAATTTATAGTTGTAAATTACAATTTAAAAAAAATAATTTTGTCATTTTAATTGTTTCCCTTAACTTATAATTTTAACAGAGGATTGTTTCCCTTGAAAACATTGGTAGAAACATTATGTTGACATTTTCTAAATTTCAGTACTAAGCGGGGACGAAGGTTTATTTTTTTAAACTTCTGGAGCACGTCAAAACGAATGAATGCATAAATCTGCTTTGTCAATCAAAATAAACATACATTCAAATGAATTGAATACATATTTGACAAAAAGCCACCAGCTTATTATTTTTTTTTTAACCAAAGCGGTAAAAACCAAATTATGTGACTTGGCAACTTGTGAAAAAATAATTTCCATTTAAACGGTCATAGCTATCTAATAATTTTGTTTTCTGCAACAACTGAAGATTTTACTATAAAACAACTTAATTGCAACGGGAAGTCCAGCCTAAATTCAACTTTTTCATCTGCCGCACAATATTATGCTTCCTGCAATTCTATCAACAGAGCAGTGGAAAATTAAATAATTTATCGAACTTCGCTGCAGAGAAAAGATGGCTTTTTTAATCTTGTGAAGTTCACGAATAAAATTAATATTAGTAAGCTAATTTGCGATTTTTCGCTGGGAATTCGGTGAAAGTACAGTAACTTGAGCTGAAGCGCGGAGCTCTTATGGACCAGTGGCTACGTTAAAGAAATTAAAACATGTACATGTTTTTTTTCAATAAAATGTGTTTATTGTGTTTAGCTTAATAATGATAAAAATAACACTAATAAACATTAATAAAAAATAATTATTAATAAAACAGGTAAACAATGCTAACTAACGAACATACCAGTCTGTTAATAATGCTAGCATTTACCATCAACATGATAAGAGGTTTTAAAAATATATTTAAAATATTGCCTATCAGGTGAAGGTGGGCCCAAACACCAAAAAAACCCAGAGGCCCTTCTTGGTTTAATCCAGCCCTAGTCTGGAGACACTCTAGCTTCGTATTCTGTGGCAAATAATGTGCTGAGATTGTTTGCGTGAATTTTGACCCAGATTTTCACATAATAAATGTTTTACAGTTACCTTTGTCAGTGTTTCTGTTTCATTTAATAAGATGGTATTTTTTAAGTAATTTTAATTTATTTATTTACAAAGAGCTTGCATACAAATAATGCAAACATTCTGTGTTCCATAATTATGTTCTTTCAATTGTTTACTAGCCTAGGGTAGATAATCATTTCCCTTAAGCTTTCATATATTTCATGCGTTATCTCTCTTCTAGCATTTAAACACAAACTCAGCTGAAATGGTGATTCATACATACATATCACTATATCTCATGTATTATATTACCTATTTTAAAAAACATTTTTTTCTGCTCGTCGGCTAAATAATAAGTCGGTTACTATCTATCTATCTATCTATCTATCTATCTATCTATCTATCTATCTATCTATCTATCTATCTATCTATCTATCTATCTATCTATCTGTCTGTCTGTCTGTCTGTCTGTCTGTCTGTCTGTCTGTCTGTCTGTCTGTCTGTCTATCTATCTATCTATCTATCTATCTATCTATCTATCTATCTATCTATCTATCTGTCTATCTGTCTGTCTATCTGTCTATCTGTCTATCTGTCTGTCTGTCTGTCTATCTATCTATCTATCTATCTATCTATCTATTTGTCTGTCTGTCTGTCTGTCTGTCTATTTATATGTCTGTCCCACAACCATCCATCTATCTATGCATCTATATATCTATAACTGCATCTATGTATATATGTATGTATGTATGTTTGTGGTAACAGCCCTCATTAACGGTGTATGAATTTATGTAAATTTACTTTATGTAAATTCTAATGATTCTCCTGTAAGCCATGTCGTATTTTATTATATCATGTCAGTACATATCAATGTATTTTCTGGAAAATAAAGATTCTGATTATGTATGTATGTATGTATGTATGTATCTATCTATCTATCTATCTATCTATCTATCTATCTATCTATCTATCTATCTATCTATCTATCTATCTATCTATCTATCTATCTATCTATCTATCTATCTATCTATCTATTTATCTATCTATCTATCTATCTATCTATCTATCTTTCTATCTTTGTATCTATCTATCTATCTTCTAGCCTTGTCGTAGATTTTTTATAGGTATTTAAGATCAATTTTGGTCCCGTCTGAATAGAACTAGAACAGGTGATAGCTCAGTGGGAGATAAGGTAAAGAAATAGATTTTCACGAGTGAAATGGTGAAAGGTAAAGTCTGTCCCTGGATTTGAGAGATAATCTATCCAGCCTATCGGTCACGACTGAGATTTTTAGATCAGACAGTTTTCCTATACATACTGTTCAAAAAAAAGAAACGCATAGCTATCCGAGGGCGCGTTTTTATGAGTTTGTAAGTAAAATTTAGTGCTAGGGTATATAAAAACCAGCCTCAAATGTTCTTTACAGTGTCAAATGCACGTGTTGACCGGAATTGCGTTCGTTTTTGTAATCATTACAGCGCAGTGGTCAATAGTGTTTATGACGCAATTTTTGACCACAGCTCATGTTGCGCGCACGTGAAAGCAACAAAATGTGGGGTAAACACTATTCACTGACTACGCAACTGAAACCCTGTAAAAGGATAACGGTAAGAAAAAATATTCAGTTCATTTTCAATCAGACATTTATGGCGTCTCTATCGATAAATTGAAAGAACATTGCTATTGACCGACTGCATGCAGGCGAAAGTCAAAGTCAGGTTGCCAGGCATCTAAACGTGCATTAGAGTACCATCAGTCGACTTTGGCACCGGTTCCAAGCCACTGGCTCAGTTAAAGACCGGCATCGCAGTGGACGACCCAGAGTGACAACAGCAGCGGAGGATCGCTTTATTCGGCTTCATCACCTCAGAGACAGGTTTACAACAGCTTCATCAACTGCCTAGTCATTGCCTGCAGGACGTCATGTGTCTGATCAAACTGTCCGGAATAGACTGCATGACGCTGGACTTTGGGCACAACGACCTCACCGAGGACCTGTCCTTACGCGCCGCCATCGCCAAAATGGACTTCTTTGGGCCAACCAGCATGGTCCCTGGGCAGCTGACAATCAAAGGAGACGTGTCTGGCTTAGTGACGAATCTTTGTTTTTGTTGCAGCGTCATGATAGACGGCGTAGGGTCTACCGTAGGCGAAATGAACGTTTTGCCAAAATTGCGTTGATGAAGCTCCGCCGCATGGTGGTGGAGGTGCAATGGTGTGGGGAATGATCAGTTACAACGGAAGGAGTTAATTGGTGCACATTAAAGGAGGCTTGAATGCGCAACGATACGTCAATGAAATTCTTCGACCCCATATCCTTACACTTTTGGCTGCCTAAAGGTCTGTGTTTCAACAAGACAACGCCAGACCCCATTGTGCACGGTTGACCACGCAGTTCCTGACTGCCAACAACATTCTCACCCTTCCCTGGCCATCCCTGTCTCCAGACATGAGTCCGATTGAGCACCTGTGGGATGAACTGCATAGACGTGTTTGTCACCGAGACGTTGCTGCAGCCAATCGTCGTGATCTGTTCCAGGCACTCCAGGAAGAGTGGGCAGACATCCCACAGGCCCACATCAGACGTCTGATCGCATCCATGTCCAGGAGATGCCAGTCGCTGATCGATGCAAGAGGAGGACACACCATACTAACGGGAAAGCCAGTACGCCAAAAAACTCTCGTGACCCAGATGCAAAACAAGTGTCAATTGATTGATTGAACCCTAAGGTATTCTTGTGTGCAATTTGAACAATTAACTCATTAAATTAAAAAAGTTATTGAATGTCAAAATTATGGCTATGTGTGTACCTTCAGTAGCTATGCGTTTCTTTTTTTTGAACAGTATATATGTATGTATATATATATATATATATATATATATATATATATATATATATATATATATATATACATACATACATACATATATATATATATATATACATATATATATATACATACATATATATATATATATATATATATATATATATATATATATATATGTATGTATATATATATGTATGTATATATATATGTATGTATATATATATGTATGTATGTATATATATATGTATGTATGTATATATATATGTATGTATGTATATATATATGTATGTATCAGCCGGTTTTGGCTAGAGCGGAAGCTGGAAGAATCGGTTGGGCGCAAAGATTATTCTTGCGATGGCCGTCGTCCTTTGAAGGACGTGTTTTTTTGGTTGCCTCTGTCAGCAGTAGTGCTGGGAAGTCTACGGATGCCAGTTTGTTCATTCTTATTGATGTGTGCATATGTTCAGGAGTAATTGATTTCTCACTAGATTGGTATTGTGGTTCCTAGTGATTTTCTCCTAGATAGCAGTTATTTGCAATTACGTACTGTGCTTTGTAAGTAATGCATTCCGCCTGTGAGTGATAGTCATGGCGGTTGCTGGCTAGACTATGTCATTGATTATTTTGGCTAGTAAGTTGAGATATAGTGTATCGCTAGTTATTGGCATTCGTGGTGCATCATGTATTGCATTTCTTTGTGTGTGTACGAGTAGAGTCATTAAAGAGGGAACTTACCTGCTACCAGTGTTATGGTGAGCTTGTGTCAGATAGTGTAGTTGTGGTCATACCTCTAACACATGAGCCTGGTTGTTGATATAGTAATATATTTATATGATGATGTTTGATAAATGCACGCTATACTAGTCTCTTGACATTTGGGGGCTCTTGTCCAGTAAGTTGAAGGCCATGGGGCCAGTGATTTTCTAGTATTTGGCTCATATTTATTGCGGTCTATTTCTTTGGCTATGGAGACCTGTACGTTATAATATTATTTCCCAGCTAGCTGACGTGTTGATTTAATATTGTTTGATAATAAGGCCTTAGAGCCTGTGGGGCAGTAATTATGCCATTATTTATTGTACACACAGAGTGTTCGAAGGTTAGTAAAGCTACTGTGTTAACGCCTTCATATTTTCTGCAACTCACTGTGTGAGTTGTTTACATTTCAGTGTCCAGTGTATGTGTCGATCTGTTAGTGTCTTGTTTACGGTCTTTGACCTGACCTCGATTTCCAGGGCTGACTTACTTTCCAGTATCACAGCGGAAATGGCTATTTTGTCAGTATATTTCAGTCCATACACGGTGAAATAAGACGCTGTTAAGTTTCAAGTTGTTTGTTATGGTATCGTTGCAGGGTTGTGTACGATTACTGAAGCATTAAGCTGTTGTTGCAATGTGCGTCAGACGGGTCAGTTTGACGTATCTCTGAGTTTGTTTGGTGGTTGGCATCATTGATCCAGCTGGAGCAACGGAGTGACAGGTGTTGTTAGTGGGTCATATAGTATGTAAAGGTGGTTAGTTTGGCAAGCATTGATGAAATATGTGTCAAGTGTTTGAAATAGTAGTGCAGTGAAGTCAAGCTTTAAATAGTTAGATAGCAAGGTAGTCTTCACGATTTCTTGGTAACATTCGGGGCTCCCCGCGGAGCAAAATTACGTGTTCAACAGGGCTGGGAGACGACTTTGGTTGTTGTGCTATCCTGCTTGATTCACTGTAGCTTTGAGTGTTACCGTAGAAGGGTTAGGAGTTGTTGTGGAGTACCTGGGTGAACTTTTAAGTACACATAGGCTGATGAGTATTGTTAGGGTGTTTTGGCTGTACGTCAATTGTCCAGGTTCCGCCACATGAAGGAACTTTTCAGCCAGACTCTTGCTGCTACCTACCTGCACCGGTTCTTGGGCAGTAGTCTGTGAGTGTGACTGCCCTGAAGTGTGAAGCCTGCTGACCGGTGTGAGTCCAGAGTACACGGGCCTGAGGTCTTGCTGATGTCATCCCTGGGGCCTGCCTTTACTGACGTAATAAGCTCTGACGTGACCTTCCTAAGCCGACGCCAGTGTCATTGCCTGTCTATGCAGACGTGCTGGTCTTTCCAGGAGTGCCCAGCCACGGGTGAATTTGTTTCTGCTTGATGCCCTGCCGACTGACCTGAGACTGTGCTATATAGATGATAAACAGTGCTGTGTGAGCACCGTGAAGTACAGTGCGGTCATTGTGCGAAAAGAATTGTGCCGTGTCACTCAGATTAGACATTGAGGCTATTCCTGGACTTATATTCGTTTGGATTTTACGTGTCCTTATGAGAAGTGTCGCTCGTTCTGTGATCATTATCATCGTCAGTGCTGAGGACTCTGCTTGCTCAAGCGCCGTTGGAGCTTCAGATAAGTTATTATTTGTATGTTTAGGTATTATATGGTATATTAATATTTTCTTCTTTCTCTGGTAATTTAATGTTATTGTCTATCTTCTTTACTGATTATATCTATTAGTTACTTTCACCTGGTAAATAGTGTAGTGCTGTTTTTGTATTTGCTTCTCGGTTTGTTATTGTTTTCTTTCCTCATGTTTTAACATTTCTTTATTGTGTAAGTGTGACTTTGTGTGTAGGTAGATTGATGGTTAGTTAGATTTGATCTTCCTCTGTGTTCTTGATAGTTTGGAATTATCTGTATTATATATTTTGATACATTATAGTATTATTCTACTATTTGTGTACTTAATTTATTCTCACTGAGGTGAAGATAGTGCTTGGTGGAAGAGTTACCTTCTAGCACCTCATTGTTGATTGTGGTTTTCGTAGTGTCTTTGGTGTTATAGTGTATTTGTGTGTGAGTGTAATCCAGTTTTGGCCTTTCGTAGGAAAAGATTGGATTAGACCAATTCTATTAGGTTGTGGCTGTGTTTGTTCTGTGGTGGAGTCTGGCAGACGAATTTCCTGCGACTGCCCTGCATTACATTCCGAGCTCTGTTGGTGTTAGCGGTATTTGTGGTGTGTATTTATAGTGTCGTGTACATTCAATATTTCTTGTGTTCCGTTTAAGTGGTGTCTTCTCTTGTCCCATCTTTCTATCTTGTAAATACGTTTACAGGTAGCCCTTGTTTTCGTTCGTGCTCAGTCACGTAGTGTAGATATTAATCTATCTCTTCTCTTTGTATTCTATCATCTATTTCCTCGTGACTGGAATTGTGTTTTCGTGGAGTGATGTGTATGTTTCTTTCATCTGTGTAGTCCACATTTGTGTCCATTTTGCCATAAGAAGTACTTGCTTAACAGAGAGTATTGATTTTTGTAATAATTAGAGGAGTATTGGATTATAGCACCAGTGTTGGTGACAGTAAAGACTGTGAAGTAGAATCTAATTGGTGACTAAGTTGATATAGTGGTGTCGTAGCACCATAGAGTTTCATAAAGTTGTTATTATACAACTAGTGACTATGGTAAGTTGATACAGTGTTTTCACGGTATCATAAAGTGTTGTATACAATTAACGACTATTATAAGTTGATATTTTGGTGTCAAAGTACAAGGAAGTTGTGATTACTCTACTATCGACTACTGTAAGTTCGATTGAGGATATAGTAGAGAATAAGGGGTCATAAAACCCTGATTTTCACAAATGGTGAGAACATAGCCAAGAGGCTAAGTGAATCATATTTACATAATAAACTACGAGGTGGTATTTACTTTCGTGTATATATATATATATATATATATATATATATATATATATATATATATATATATATATTATATATATATATATATATATATATATATATATATAGTGTAAGTTTATGAAGTGACATCATTATTTACCATTGCTATTACTGAATATTATTGTAAGCAGAAATTTATCTGCTGGCTTAAGTGCAATATATACAGGGGAGTAATTGTATGGTAGAGATTTATACTAAAGTTAATAGGGAGAACTACTAGTGTACAACATGGATATTGATACTTGCATGCGGATTGGCACGCAAGCCGGGTACACAGGAAAAGAATTAGTGGAATTTGCCAAGGAAGAATTCCAGTCAGTAGAGAATCGAAAAGCTTTGATAGAGGTGGAAAAGGAAAGGAAAGAGAAGGAAGAGAGGGAGAGAATTGATAAACAAAGTGCTCTAAGAGATGCTCGAGCTGAAGAGTTAGAGATAAAAAGAAAAGAATTTAAATAACAAGAAAGAAAGATGAAAGAAGAAAGTGAGTGGAAGCAGAGAGAATTCGAAGAAAAGAAAATGAGAGAAGATAAAGAGTTCGAATTGCAAGATAAGAAGATGAATGAAGAGAGGGAATTGCAAGAAAAGAAGACAGAATCAGAGTTAGAGAAGGAGAGAATGAGAATAGCTCTGGAAGAAAAAATGATGGATAAGGAGTTACAATTGAAGAAGTTAGAAGTGATTGCGAGTGGTCAGAGCTCAACTTCTGGTGGGGCTCATCGTCCTTTTAGGCCGCGCCTACCTAATTTCAACGAGAAAATTGATAGTTTGGATTTCTTTTTGGAAAGATTTGAGGCCGAATGTGTGGCCTATAAGGCTGATAGGGATCAGTGGCCATCTCTTTTGTCGACACTGCTAGTAGGGCCCGCGATGGAGACTTTTTATAGCCTCCCTGTAGAGGAAAAGGCTGATTATGACAAAGTGAAGGAGAGATTGCTCCGGAGGTTCCGTCTGACTGCTGACGGCTACCGGACGCGCTTTAAGAACGCGATGCCTAGCTCAGACCAAGACTTCGAGGATTTTATCTCGAAGATCAAACTTCTTCTAAATAGATGGATCGAAATGGAAGGGATAACAAAGGATTTTAATGGCTTGCTGGACTTAGTTCTACGGGACAATGTGTTGTCCTCGTGCTCTAGTGAGTTGGTGGCGTTCTTCCAGGAACGTCAACCAAAGGACATTGAGTCCATGGCCCAATTAGGGCACCATTATGTCCTGGCCCATCCGTGCAAATCCATTCAGAAGTTGCGTCTGACAGAAGATGTAGTTGCCAGTGTTGGCAAAGTTCAACGCCATCCTTGGCGAAATCAGTTAGACAGGGGTCAAGAGCAGAGGTACGAAAAGCCTTCCAGCACCTCTCAACCACGTAGAGGTAGCTATGGGAAATCTCGTTCTCATAGGAACAGTCGGCCAAGGGGTCAAAACCGACAGTACAATACCGATAGTGACAGAAGGAAGTACCAAACTCATAAACAGGTACATTTCGAGGACTCTCGAGACGACGACCGATTTTGGTACAAAACCAAACATCATAAGCAGAGGAGTGGTTCCTCAGAGAGTCGGTCTTCTGACTCTGATGCGAGGATTTCGTCTTCGAAGAGGTCCAATAAAAGTACACTCGATGAGAAGAATAAAGAACGCGTGTGTACCAATTGTGGTAGTAGGGGTCATAGTGCTGATAGCTGCACTACCCCGATTGAGCATGCAAATTCCGCGGTTGTGTTGGACACAATCAACAGCGAGGACTGTGCAGGGTGTCGCCCTCTATTTCATACGAACGAGAGGTTGGTGCTTCAATGTGGGCATGCGGCACCATGTCTGTCGGCAGTGCATGAGACTGGGAATGTGATTCTCCATAAAGGAAAGGTGGGGAATAGACCAGTCCGAGTGTTGAGGGACACCGGATGCACCATAATTGGGGTTCGTCGGTCGTGCATCGACGACTCATGTCTGACAGGAAAAACGGTAAAGTGCACCACGTTCGGGGGAAAAGTCGAGACTTACCCCCAGGCGTGCATTAATGTAGACACCCCGTTCATTAAGGGTACAGTAAATGCGTTTGTCCTAGAGGAACCGATTGCCGATTTGATCGTCGGAAATATATGCGGGGTGCATAGTGCCACGGGTGTAGCTGAAGCAGAGGCTCAGCATCACAAACTTTCAAGAGGGATTATCATAAGGTACATCGTAGGCGTATTTCGCGGCAAGTATCGAATGACATGACTAGGACCAGTAGGGACTTATACGCAAGTCCGAAAGCTAATGATCGCACAGTGTGGGTGCGTAACGTGCCACTGAGTGCTAGTATGCGCACACTCAGACGAGTGTTTGATGTGGTCGTGAAGGTTAAGTTTGTGGAAGTATTATCGTTACGTACAATACCAATACGGGGTGACTTTTGTGAATAGTTGGGGTGCGCGTAAGGCAGTTAGGCTGAAGCATATGTCTTTGCTTCAAAACCACCTGCTAATAGTCCAGCAGTAGTGAGGGTTAGATTGCCGGGTCGTGTTTAATAATATGTTTCGGTTGAAATGAACCGAACCTGAGAGGCTCTGACCCGTGCCCCAGTTCTACTCTAGTATCAATATGAGGATTTTGTAAATTTGTACAGATTATGAGATTTCGTGCAATGCTTGTGTATACTATTACATATTATGAAATTGTAGAGATTACGTAAGGCTTTACAATACATGGTGTGCTGTATTATGCTATGTTGTGAGTTGTATTAATGTGGCACAGTGCCTTAAAGGCATACTTGAGGCAGGCTGTAGGCGGGCATGCTGTAGGAAAGTGCGCTGTATGGAGGTACATGGTAGGCAGGTGCACTGTGGGCAGGCCTGGCTTGCATTTATCAGAGACTTATGTAATATGATGGTCCTGTTATCTTAAGGGTCATGTACTGTGTTATGCCTTGCTTGGGGATTTATGTGTCACGATGCCATGAAGGTTAGGTGTTATGGAAGTATATCGAAGATACAGCTACACCATGTTAAGTGAAAAGGTACATCTGAAGAAAGTATTTATTACAACTTATTTAAGAAATGTATTATGACTATTTAAATTGTCATGATGGTGTGGTATGGTATGCGATGTATTGTTATGCTGCCATAAAGGCAATATTTATGAAGTTGTATTCGATATATACATAGATCATATTATCGTATATCTACAACTAGATGATGAGGGATGATTATTTATACGATGACGTGCTGCTGTTTGGTGACAATTAAGTATACAGATTTTGTGTAACATGCATTATGGGTAAACTATTCCAGGATTAGTCAGTCGTTGGTATTTTTCACGACTGTCAGTACCTGGGGTGGATTGGTACATGTTTCCTTGTTTTGAGTCGAGTGAGTGAGAAGACATGTACGACAATGATATTGATCAACGCTGGCATTCCTTATTTGCAAGAGGAGGTGCTTTCTTGGCATTTTAATTCGCCTTTACTCTAGTGGGTATTGGGCGTGACTCCTCCAATGGAAGAAAACTGCGTTTTCTTTCTTAGGGGGGGGGGGGGTGGATATCGTAGGAAAACATTCACTAAATTTTATAGTGGCCACACTGGAGAGTGACAATACCCGTCCAGCCGGTTTTGGCTAGAGCGGAAGCTGGAAGAATTGGTTGGGCGCAAAGATTATTCTTGCGATGGCCGTAGTCCTGTGAAGGACGATGTTTTTTTGGTTGCCTCTGTCAGCAGTAGTGCTGGGAAGTCTACGGATGCCAGTTTGTTCATTCGTATTGATGTGTGCATATGTTCAGGAGTAATTGATTTCTCACTAGATTGGTATTGTGGTTCCTAGTGATTTTCTCCTAGATAGCAGTTATTTGCAATTACGTACTGTGCTTTGTAAGTAGTGCATTCCGCCTGTGAGTGATAGTCATGGCGGTTTCTGGCTAGACTATGTCATTGATTATTTTGGCTAGTAAGTTGAGATATAGTGTATCGCAAGTTATTGACATTCATGGTGCATCATGTATTGCATTTCCTTGTGTGTGTACGAGTAGAGTCATTAAAGAGGGAACTTACCTGCTACCGGTGTTATGGTGAATTTGTGTCAGATAGTGTAGTTGTGGTCATACCTCTAACACATGAGCCTGGTTATTGATATAGTAATATATTTATATGATGATGTTTGATAAATCCACGCTATACTAGTCTCTTGATATAAATATAAATATAAATATAAATATAAATATATTTATATATTTATATATTTATATATTTATATATTTATATATTTATATATTTATATTTATATATATTCAACCACTCACCTCTACACACACACAGATAAGTGACGACAATTAGACGCACAAACGTGAAATTTATCTTAATGGATGTAGGGATATGTTGGGACGAGGTGACCGACACATGTTAATAAAGTTTATGTAAATTTTATTTATCATAAAGAAACTTCAGAACAGCAATATTTTGGATATCAATCAAACACAAATAAACAATAGTTAATGAATTATTTATAGAGTTAGACTCATAGGTATAATCCTCCCTCCCTCTGTTGAGACAAGATCCCGTTAGAAGAAAGTTATTAACCCCAGAGAGTCAAAGATTTATACGCTATGGTCTAGTATTTCCCTCTACCGTAAAGAAAAGAGTATATACGTTAATCTATTCTGAAAGGGACAGCATTAGCAAACTTTGCATTAAAAAAATACACAAAGTGAGTACATGGATTCTACACGATATATATGAGAATTATTCATTCATCCTTCCTCTCTTCTCAGACAACCGTGGCCACGAGCATTTTTTCTTACCTAATACTTGTGTTGTATCTTCTGGAACAATCTTTAGGACACACACACACAGCAAATCCAGTGTTATTTTTGGCAAAGAGAACCCCAGCTCCTCAAAGACAGGTTAACTTCACTTCTCCGGGGAGCGTTCGCTTTGTTTTTTTTTAATTTAGGATTACTGTTTATTTCACATTTAATTTGTCCAGGTAAGAAATTTAACAGCGCTCACAGTGTCAATAGCTTGAGGTTTCCAGTATATAGGAAATGTCAGGTCGGTAACTTTTCCCAGTATAAAAATTCCTTGTCACACCACAAATTGTCAAACGTCGGGAAATTTAAATGTTTGTTAGGTCACCGCGACGGGCTGACTGTAAATGAAATTGGAAAAGAAACCTGGATCTATAGGCCCAGTTACAAAGTCACTCTTAATACTCTTTGGGTTGGTATACTGTCTCTTTCTGGGTGGAAACACAACCTCAGACAGGTTTACCTTGACGAAACCCAGATACTAATGAAATTGTTCTTTTGTATGGTTACTCTCAGATTTATATGGAAGCCGCTGGTAAGGTTTAGGATTTGACCCAATACTGTGTAAAGGAGAAAAAAAATACAAATACTTAACCATAATATAGTATTTTCAATCCTATCCTTAACCCGCGTAAAATATATTATATTTATCCACTTCGCTTATTTAACTTTAAATTATAAACTACAAGCTTAGAGCTTGTCTTATCGTTTAAAACTCCCGTGCAATAAATTCTAGTCATTTAAAAAAATTAATCCTCATGAATTAGAAATAAATATATTTATATATTTCGTCAATACTCATAATGAACAGTGCATTTACTGGTCGGTTAAAATATTCTCTGACTGGTTACTAGCAATTAAAAAAAACTAGTAAAATATAATTGATGATTTTACCACTTAAATCACTCAAAAATACTAGTAAATATAATTATAGAAATTAGGGAGCCGCGCTAGCGTAGTGGTTACAACACCGCTCTGGCGACCGGGTGATTCAGGATCAAACCCGGGCGACGGCATTTGAGGATTTTTCGTCGACCGGGAATTGGACTGGATTAACTCGAGACCTGGCAAGGACATTTGAAGGAGTGTCGTCGATCAGGGATTGGCGGCTCCTGAGCCGACCCAGTTCTAATGGGCACCTCCGAAATCGGCGAGTATCTGCCTGAATGGCGAGGGACACCTGTCTCTGTACAAGAAAAGGGATACTCACGTAAAATCAATGTCAGGTTAGACATTAACAATAACCTGAGATTTCGCCTCGAGTATTAGCGGGCGTACGAAAAAAAGAAAGAAAAAAAAATTACCTTTACACAAACTTCTAAGCCTATCTCCAACGAAAAACTAAGAAACTACCCTAATACAAGGGATTCTAGAAATCGAAGCTAGATGTCTTTAAAATCTGTGGAGTACTGGATAATGGATTTTAAAAGCTGGAGAATATATATTAAATTTCCAGACTTTCGCTCAGACTTGTTACATTTAACGCCTACGTTTAGATTTCGTCTTTTCCTCGTTCGATCTGCGAATCAGAGAGAATTTTCACGCCTTTTACCGCTTGCAGTCTCTGGCTATCGAGCGAAATCGAGCGAAGCCCGTCCTTTGATCTGGCGATTCTCACCGTGTTTAATTACCTTCCAAGGAACGGGTTCAGGGAAGGGTAATAGAAATTGTCTCCCCTTTGTTAAAAAATTATCTGCTCCTTCTTACTCAATTTATTTCCACTGATCGCTGTCTAATCCTATTACCACGATTTTTAATCGCGGGCGTTTAATTACAGGTAACCGGCTCTACGTTAGCTAATAGGTCTGCTGGTAAACATTTATCAAAGGAAATCGAGAACAGAAATAAATTAGGCGTGCTAAATTAGAAAAAGAGACAGATCTCTGATTGTAGGGGGGATTTGTGTTAACAAAACGTGCGTAGATGAAAGCTAGGTAAAAGAAAAGTGTAGATAATGAAATAGATATATGAAAGCTATTATCATAATATGTCACAGACGTCCACGCTTAAAGATATGGAACCATTTTCATGTCTACGTTATGGAAATAGATTTCCTATATCAGTAGCTTCCGGGTGACTGTTTTCTTCACTCTCATCTTCCACCTCCGTCTCTATCCAATTCCTACTCATGAAGTCTGCTCCAACGTTTTCTTTCTCTGGAATGTATTCCGTGTGCGCTTGAAAGAGATGTCACCGAGTTTGACATCGTTTAAAGATTCCGTGTGCTTGCAGTGGAAATTCCCTGCCACTATCGTCATCTTTGTCAACTTCGGTAGCCGCCAGGAGATGTTCGGAGAACGGCGCTGGTCTTTCCAAGTATTTCTTTAACAGATTTACATGGTAGACCTTCTCCTTTCCTTTAATGGAGATCTGGTAGTTAGCCCTTGAGATCTTTTTAAGGACGTAAACGGCCCTTGCCATCCGATACGTAGTTTGTTGTTCCCGGTTGGGAGTAGCAACAAAACTTTCTCTCCTGCTTGCAATTTTCTTTCTTTCGCGGCTTTCCTGTATCGGTTAGCGTGCTTTGCGCGTGCTCGCTTAAAGTTGGTCGCTGCTAGGTCCCATCCTAGTTTTAACCTTTCCTTTAATTCCGACACATACTTACTGGCTGAGACGACTGTCTCATCAGCCTTCTGGTCTGTCAGGGACCGAAGTAAGGCTTCTAGTGGCCCTTAATAGGTCTGCCGAATAAAAGTGTAGCTGGGAGAAATCCTGTAGAGGTATGTGGGCTTCCCTGTAGGCGAATAAAGCTGCAGGAATACAAAGGTCCCAATCTTCAGGACTCTTCTCCCAGTTTACATAACATCGTGGTGAGGCTTCCGTTGACACGTTCTACTAACCCACTTCCGGCCGGATTATAAGGGCTTGTGTAGATAAGCTGGTTCCTCAAGATCTTAACGATCTCATCCATTAACAGGCTACGGTATAAGTATCCGTTATCCGTCAAAACTTGTTGAGGGAATCCCACCCCTGTAAAATCTTCACTAGAGCTTCTGCGACATGCTTGGAATCTGTGCATGTTAGCGTTATAGCTTCGGCCCACATAGTGCATGTGTCGACTAAGATCAGGATAAACCTGTTCCTTTTTGGTCCTTTCTTGGGGTCCAACAATGTTGACAGCAACCCGTTCAAATGGTGTTCCCACTATTGATTGGCATTTACCCCATGGGAACTGGTGGGGGGGGGGGGTTCCAATGCTTGGATGCCACCCGTTGGCAATGGGCACAGGATTTCACGTATCTGATAATATCAGTATTCATTCCTGGCCACCAATAGTGAGTCTGTATTCGCTGCTTTGTGGCGTTCTGTCCCATATGTCCGCTAAAGGGAAGAGAGTGCCCCATTTCTAAGATTTGGCTCTGTACTGTTTCGGTACTAGGAGTTGGTTATGCCCTTGTTCAGGGTTGCCCGTTCTACGATAAAGTACGCCATCCTTAGAAAAAATGTCCCCGTTGTGTCTGTGGTCCTTAGCCATGGGCAGTTTCCTAAAGCAAGGTAGGGTCCTTTTGTTGCGTCTCTTTTAGTTCCTTAGGTAACAAATTTGCCGCAGGCTCCCATTCCTTCTTGGTTTGCCCTCTTGTGGTTACTGCTGCCACAATTGGCTCTTTCGGTTTCCCAATAAACACATATCTACAGCCAAGAATGACTGTGTAGATCGGGTCATCCATAACAGTCGCTTTGATCACACCTCTGACAAAATCAGAGTGTATCTCCCCCAATGCGATGGGATGCGAAATGTTTGCATCACTGTTAAAAACTCCAAAAGTTGGACGGTTTCTTCTGTCTCTTGACCAATACAATCAAAAGAAAGCCCCGTGTCAAAAAGACAATCAGTTGAAGTCCCGTTTAAAATAACAGTACCTCGCGTAGAGGGCCTCTCTCCCTCAGGTTGAGAATCCCTGACAATAATTCTTTCTTGCGAGTCCGTTTGCAAGCATCTGATGCGTTTAGGCTCGGTGTGCTTGCTCTGATCAGTTGTCCCGTGCGCAGTGGTTTTCCCTTTGTCACCCTGTCCTTTCTGGCCGCGCTTCCATGCAGGACGTTTGGGTTGATCAGAATTCTTATTGTTGGTGAGGTACCTGTTTTTATAGTACTTAGATTTTTCAGGAGGGTGATTCTGGGGTCCAGTTTCTCTGTGGTTATTGTGGTGAGAAGAATGGGAAGACTGCTCTAGATTATTCTTCCGAGAAAGGTCTTCTGTCGGTTTACGTTTTGTGGCCGGCAGTTCGGCCATCGCATTATGATATCGCTCAGACTTTTCCAAAATGTCTTCCAGCTTTTCTGCGCCTTGCTCAGCCAGAAATCTACGGGTATCACTTGACAAAGTGTTCTTTATTTGTTCGGTTGTAACGAACTCCTCAAGTCCTTCATTAGTAGAGGCGAGCTGCGAAAGCTCCAGGCACTTTGTCAAGTATCACTTCAGACGAGAAGATAACTGCTGAAAAGTTTCAGCGCTTTCCTTTCTGCTGTTACGGAACAGTTGCGAAAAATTTGTATATGCAAATGTCAAAACAATGAGCAATAGTGGCCATTTGATTATAAGTTGTTTTTTTCCCCTACAGAAACAAAAAAATACAACAACAAACTGACGTTTTAAGAAAGCGAGCAAAAAATTGCTGCCCCACAAGAGATCATGTGTTGAATGTAATGTTATTTGAACAGGAATGAAGAAATGAAAATCTCGGCCTTCATGTGCGGCTCAATTTGTCCCCCCCCCCCCCCCACACTACCAACCCCTCCAATCCCCACCCCGCCCCCCCCCCCCCCCCATAATATCATATTTCCCCCATCCCCCCACTCCCCCCCACACCCCCCCCCCCCCCCCCCCCCCCCCCCCATAATTACCCCCCCAATTGTATACAGAGATACCCCCCATCCCCCCCCCCCCCCCCCCACCAAAACTATACCAAATACAATTCCGTGTCTTTTCCTACTGTATATTATATTCACATCTAATCCCCCATATCCACTACTATTTAACCCCCCTTATTAATTCACCCACACCTATAAGCTTCAAACAAACATACTATAGATAAGATATACCCTGTCAACGTGTGTGTTTCAAGTTCCCAGTTGTGCCTGATTCATCATCAAAACCACTCCTAAACTCCTCAACCTCATATCCCCTCCTTATTCTCACTCTCCCAACCATTTTAAACAACCCTCTTACTTAATAACTCTCAGTCAATATCCCCCAAACACCAACACACATTTTCACCCCATATCCAAAATAATTATTACTATAACCCCCACAACACACCATAAAAAAACCTCATCATTTCACTTGAAACAACCTCCCAAATGGCGCCCCTAGATTTCATTTATTAACCCAATCCTCACAGCTATTGCTATATAATAAATCTCACGCCCCATGGCCAAACTCATCCGCTCCCTCCCTCCGCACTACAAATTACCCTCCTCGCTCTATCCTACATTCTTGATTTGATTAAAGTTCCTAATTATTATGCATTAGTATCACCCCTATTGTAACCACTCCCACATTCTACGTCTCTAAAAAACTATTAAACTAATACATTCAATCTAAACACTCAATAAGCTTATCAACCGTCAGTGCCTATTTAACATGATACATCTGCGCGTACGCACATGCCCCAATTGATTTCTTGTCCCTCATTCCGACGCATCACAATTACGAGGCCGCCAAATCATATGGCCGGTACACCTACCCAACGCATCACACTCCCAAACATATATTTTATGCGACCATCGACAAATCATACAACGACTCACATTTTACGGGCGCTTTCATGAGTATCAATCGTCACCCTCATCGCTCGACCACAATCTCACATCTAAAGTTCCGATCCACTCCACCCCTAATAAACCAATACTTCTACTCCAGCGCGTCTTCACGCCCTCCTATATCTACTGCTCATACACAAACTAATACCCAAACAATCAACACTAACTCTATAAGTGTCCCACATACACCCGCCCAAAACAATATCACGCTCCTCAAACCCTCACTACTTATTAGGACTTCTTGCGTCAAAATCTAATTTTTATTATATACCTTATGAGAATATGGCGTATGGGGCGGATCTCGTTGACGAGATTCTATACTGAATGCATACTAGTACGCATTACGTGCCATCGTGCCTATTCCGTCTACGTCTGCAATCCTCACAATCTATCGCGCCTTGTGATATCTCGCCCAGTTTCATTTTATATTCAATGTTCCGGCGACCGCTGACGTGATGTAGAGTACTAGATCTACTCCGTCTCCTTAGGTGGTTTGTCATCCTATCAAGCGCGCTCTCCTCTAGCAGTGCATTTATATACCAAACAACCATACAATGTCATTACACCCCTGCTTCATCGTCAACAGAGGAGATGATACCAATAAACCATCATCGCACTGGCTATGCAAAACCCAAAAAATGGGTAAACATAAGCTCCATCAAAGCTGCGTGCTACTCCCTACACACGCAGAACCATATTTAGGGGAAGCATACATTGCGCGCGGGTCGCCGGACACACATGTTGCGTCCTATCATACGAGGACACTGCCTACATTTTCATACCATATCGCAATACGACAGCACAGTGTCTTTCTTAAAAAAACTATAAAAACATGTTGCACCAATATACAGTCACCAACATATAAAAAATACGCTAGCTTGTCACCTACAAGATACGTAAATAGCCATTTTTACGTTACTATCATCACCTCATGAATCGCGCAAATTTTACCCACCACCAAATCATCGCAGCAAGATTGTTTTTCCATGAGGTTACTACGTAACCAATATCGTAGTATCTAACAAATTTACAACCAAATAGATGGGAGGTATGAATCACATCGTATAGTTGTTATAAGTACACTTTTCAAACTCCTAGCCAAAGTGACTCTTAATGCACGCAAATATGTTAGCTCGGCGCAACTACATCCTCCGTATCACAGGGCCCTAGAAAATCATATTGTTCACACTTTACACCCCTGCCGTCCGCACATCATAAACGACATCTTCTCGAGACTCAACTACAACCTCAATCGTCTGCAGCTTAATTCTCTTACCAATACCCCAATTCTACAACATCTCCTTTCTTACTCCCTTCTTAATTACATCAACACTCCTATTTCTTCAAAAACTTACATTTCAAAACCTCCTCTTATTACCTTTTCACTCCTAGGCATCACTTATTCACTCATACTATCGCGCAATCTTAAACATGTCGCATTCTAACATTTCCAATTCGCAACTGACCCATCCCCTCATCAAACTCCACTTCTAGCAATCGTTCAATGAAACATTCTTATTTTTCATGGTACCACTCCACTCTACATACCGGGCCGGAACCATCTGGTATATTCCATTCGCAACTATGCAACCACCAGTCATCAACATAGAGGCAGAACTATCCAGACATCCTCATTATTTTCACATACATACTATGCGTCTTACATCCTCGGAGCCCCTACAGACCTACCGCTGCACAGTGCTTACAAACCAATCTCATGTTACCGTCCACTCCATTTCGACAGAAATATTTTTCCATCAATCCCAGACAGGACTTAAGCCTGCTCGAAATCAATTCCACCGTTCATTTCGTTCGAACTTTCCTCTACACTTAAACTAATTCAGATCGATCACAAGCATCCAAACGCCTCACTATAAAGTCTTGGGCAGTACTGTCACCTACTACCTCACCTGTAGCCTGAGCCGCTTTTTTCATCTACAAACAAGTTCTTTGTCCATTTGTTTTCCTCATCATCATTTTCACCTGTGTTTCCAGTTCTCTTCTCCATGTGTTTTTTTTTTTTTGGGGTCTACCTCTGCAGCGCTTTCCCTGTGGATTCAAGAACAACGACTGCCGTGTAATGCTATCAACAGGTCTCCTAATGTATGTCCGAGATGGTTATGTATTTAAAATAACTGAGTCATACGGGTGCAATTCACTCAATAATGATTAAATCAACTATCTATTTGTATTTACAAATAACAAATATAATAATTAATTATAGTTAACAAAGTTTAAAATAGAGTGATGTATGAAAATGAAGCACTGATGATTTCTTCACTGTTAGTGACTTTTAAGGTGGCTATCGTAAAATAACGTTTTTTTCTGCTGGGCCTGGCTGTAATACTTAACTAGCTAGGTGTTGACGGTGATTTGCTGTTAGTGTTGGGTTCCGCCTCTGTTGGTTCTCAAGGGTGTTGTTCCCTGTTCCGTCAATAGTCAAATTATGTGGCAGTAGTGCGTCCATGGCGGTAATGCTGGGATAACCACTCCAATTGTCAAGGCAAGCGTTTTCAAGACCCGTCTAATGAAGGCGTCTAGCGTAGGCTGATAGCAAAGTGAACCACAGACTTGTGCCCCAAACCGAGAGAAAAAAAACAAATGTCTCTTACAAGCATAGGGTCTCCTGACATGAGAATCAGGCGCCCTCCGCTTCCATTCCACCATGTCATATTTCTCGGAAACTCCCCCCCCCCCCTCGAGCATTAATGTTAAACCCAGTGAGTCGGATGAAAGTGAATTTGGACAGCGGAAAACTATAATTGCATTATTTAAACATGTTTGAATATAAGCCTAAACTTATTAAAATGTTAATATAATAAATTTGTACACCATGATACCATCATCCTCTCCCTGGTCACCATAGAGCCTGAGGCTATCTCTGCTTTTGGGTTTCTTGTGATGAAACACGCAGGAAGCAGTCACCAGCTTTTGCAGTGGTGGTTCGTGAATAGAATAATTTCATATGCCGAGGTTGCCATCCTTGTATGAATCTGTACATCCACCACGAGCATTATACACATGTTAAATGCAAAAAATATAAAATGATTAAATGTACATTTTACAACTGACCCATAATTTCGAGAATGAATTTATACTTCTTGCATAGGAAAACTACCGAATAGTGTCGGGCCACTTGTTTTAAGAGGCCGTCTTACAGGTGGTCGGGATATTACTTTAATTATAATCCAATATTGTTTTGGATGTAGGTTATTGGGACTCATGGTTTCCAGTACTTTAATCGAGTTTTCTTTCTGTCTAATATTAGAAGAGCCTTTAATGCTTGGCCTTGTCATAATGTTAGAATAATGTTTCTGTTCGTTATCCTGGCTGTATGAAATGTTTTTTTGAAGAGATGAAAATGCAGTAAAGCAGTCTTAAAATGTTGCAGATTATAAGGAAAATTTTCGCCCACACATCCATGTGGTTTCATTGGAAAAAAGTCCAGTAGAAGTGGTTTATTTTAGCACTTCCATGCCAGTCCAAGCACAAATTAGTGTCTGATATTGGTAGTGGTTATTCCTCCTCCCCTCCCTCTTCCCCTCCCCCTTTCTGTCCCACTACTCTCATCTGTAGAACATTCTACATGACAACATAAGTCGTAATTTTCAAACTCGATAACCATATAAGGTCTAGCGTCTTCCGTTTCGTATGTCCTGTTTACAAACTTACTACTTCAGATCTAACATTATAATGTCCTGCTAGATGTTATTTCCTTATTGTTTATCAGAGGAAAGTCCATCTGCAGGAAGTATTTTATCACTGTCCGTGTCTTAATCTTCAGCAAGATGATCATTTCATGCATCGCAGTGAAATCTGCCGTGTATTTTATCATGTCGTGTTAGCGAGCTCGCACCTTATTGTGCGGCAACCTGGTAGCGAGCATCGTTTCCAGACAGAAAATTGAAGTTAACAATAGGAGTGAATTAGTATAATCTTTAGGGTTTATCGAATCTGTTAGATCCTTTTACAGCTAGCGGTAGTGAGAAGTCAATGTGGCCAGTTCGCTCTGCACAAAGAGCAGTCCATGCTGCGTCAGAACAGATCGAGCGATCCAGTAAGGGAGTGACAAATAGGGCACAATATGATAAGAAAACCGTGAACAATGAAAGCGATGCAACAATAATGAGCGGGTGAGAAAAACAAAAGGAAAGGCACATGAGAGAAAAAGAAGGAGGTAAAGAAAAATGTAACGATTGAAAATTTGACTTGTACCCCCCCCCCCCCCCCCTCCCCACCCCTAACTTCCCAACCTTATTGAGTAATGATTGCCTGTAAGTTTGACTGCAATATTTGAAAATTATTGGCAAGGTTACCAACTGTGACAGAATAACCTTGAACATCACATTTATCTGTGCCATCCTATAATTTATTCTGTGTTCTTCACTTTAGTTTTTCCCATATCTCACAGTATTTGGTATTTTCGATTCATTGTTTACACTCCCTTCCCCCATCTCTTGTTATGTCGGGACTTCAGCGATCATCTTTTGCTGATTAGAGTAAGCAACCCCTTTCGTTTGAACCCACATTGACACCTGAGATCGGCAGTAAGAAGTGTGGCTTACTAATGGGTAACACATTTTCCTGCAAGACAGTGCAGGGGAGCGACCGGATTAGTGAGTAAACAACCATGGGACGACCACAGTCGATTATATCTCTAATAATAGATATGTCTGCCCAGTTAGTTGATTGTTGGCTAAGGCCGGTAAATGACATAATCGTTTCCGGACAAGACTTGGCGGAAGAATAATTATCCACCTTGAAAGAGATTACCTGCAATAAATTTTGAAGTCGTGAGTGTAAACATGATCGATAACAGACGGAAGCTGGCAAACCGTATATGGCGATTGTAAACAACACATTTGTTTTCGTGGTTGTTATGAAGGAGTTTTTCGTGGAGAAGAGAAATACACGCATTTTGCATGCTATTGGTTTGGCATTTGAAATGTAAAAATACAACATTTCTGATTGGAGCCTTGTCATATGGTAGCAGTCTGGATGGGGCCGAATGTTGCCTTATAATTTAGCGCCTTGTGAGTTAACGGCACTGTGAAATTGAACTCGTCAAGAAGACAGCCAGACAAACCAGAGTAAGGAATATGATCAGGATTCCACTTTAAAGGACCAGACTATTATAAAGCATGTTGTGGGCTTACATCCGAGGAAAACTCTTCTTTCATTAATATGGAAAGCCTGGAATCCTTGAAACCTGAACACTAAGTCATAGTGGGATGATTCTACTTGCAAAGTAATACTCCAGACCACGTGTAAGGGCATCTTAGTCAAATTGCCTTAAATATTTATCTGAGCCATAAGTCAGTCTGTATTCCTAAAGGAATTTGGTGTAAGTTGTACAGTTTATAATTCTGCATTTTGCATTTATTAACATGTGAAAATTGCTAGTGGATGTCCAAATCATACGAGGCTGGCAACCTCAGCATACAGAACGATGGCTTCATGAACCACCACTGCAAGAGCTGGTGACTGCTTTATGCAGGTTTCTCATAGAGAACCAAAAGCAGAGGTAGTCCCAAGTTCCATATAGAGCAGGGAGTGGATGATGATAGAACTGATGTACATACTTATTATATTAACCTTTTCAACCAGTGCATATGTAAATGTAAACATGTTCAATATAAATGCAATGGATGTTTTCCGCTCACTTGCATTAACATTAATGCTCAGAGAGGGTAAAATTATGAGGCAGATGGGATGGTGGAATGAAAAAGGGGCACACCTGATAGTGTGTCAGGAAACTCAATACTCAGGAGGGTTTTTGTTGCTCTTTTATTTCATGATACTAGTCGGTGGTAGAAATTGGTGGTGCTATCTGTGGAACAAGTGAGTGGTATAAATGACCTTCGGTCAAAGCTAGACATCTACAGCAGACGGGTCTTAACAGACGCTGGACATCTTCACAATTACTCCACAATACTACGAGGAACGTGTTGCGGCCACCATACTTGATCAGTGACGAGAGTGAACCAGTCCATAACCTGCAAAAAACAAGCATCAGCTGGAGCAGAAACCAACCGACATTTTACTGCCAGCTAAGTACCCATTCAAAGCTGCCAAGTGAACTCTCTACTCGTGAATTTTTTTTCCAAATCAGATCATCACTTGTGAGGAAATTTTAAAGACTCTATCTAAACTCACCCCACCCTTATTTATTTTACAATTGTTAACGATAATTGACAATTACATTTTGTTATCTGTAAATATACAAATGTATAGTTAATTTAGTCATTTTGAGTGAATTGCACACGTATGTCACAGTCATTTTAAATACTTATAACAGAGCTAAGTAATATTTTACTGAGTTAAATCAGTTGGGGGCTCATCAGAACGAGCGAAATCCTAACTCATAGAAGGTCAGGAAAGATTAAAAGTTTACACTGTCTGGATCCTATCAGCCGTGGTATTTGGTTTCTTTAAATTCCAATGAGGTTCCTCTAGAACTGAAGCACGATTCTTTGTTTCACATCTCTGCCAAGAATAATTTTGAGCGAAAGGTAGACACCTTTGAAGACCCACAGTAGATACTCTGAATTTTGGCCAATGTTGGACCATCACTGCAGAACAAGGGGAGTAAATCCCGTGACATCGAATCCAGGCTCGAAACCTGCTAGCGTCACGCTCCAATCAGGCCAGCCGTAATAGGTACCTTACTCTGCTCTTGAAATAGAGAAGGCTAAGGAAGCGAGGATGGCAACTGGTCACTCCATCTCATTAATTTGGACCTAGTATTCTAAAGTCTCCAATACTTTACTTCCCTACGGCAGTATCTGCTGTTGGACTACCTATACCTTTATATATATATATATGTGTGTGTTTGTGTGAGTATGTATATATATATATATATATATATATATATATATATATATATATATATATATATATATATATATATATGTGTGGGTGTGTGTGTTTGTGAGAGTATATATATATATATATATATATATATATATATATATATATATATATATATATATATATATATATATATATATATATATATATCCCAACGGGCTGATCACCCGTTTGCCAGTCACTTTGATTACGGAAACAACAGCAAACGGATTGATTTGTCGTTGCCCTAAAGACGCCATTAGGCGTGATGGGAACAACGGCAGAGAAAATCTATTCGCTGTTGCCCTTAAGACGCCACTAGGCGTAATGGCCACTGACTGCTTTGCCGGTCGTTGGCTAAGGACGGAAGAAGAAGATATATATATATATATGTGTGTGTGTGTGTGTGTTTGTGTGAGTATGTATATATATATATGTGTGTTTGTGTGAGTATGTATATATATATATATATATATATATATATATATATATATATATATATATATATATATATATATATATATATATATATATATATATATATATATGTGTGTCGTAGATTTTAGATAGGAGAATTAAGACTTGGGTTGGTCCCTTCTGAATAGATTAGGATAGGTGATAGACCCAGTGAGAGTTAGTAAAAGAAATAGATTCCACGAGTGTCTCTGAGAGCGGAAAATCTTCTCTCTCTCTCTCACCTATCTTCTACGACAGATCTAAAGTAGTCAGACAGTCTACACACATATATATATTTTACCCATATTTCTATCTACTCACGGGCACGCACATACACGTGACGACAGTTAAACACACAGACGTGGGAAATCTATAACAATGAATATATTAGAACGAGCTGACCAACACGCTGATTAATTCCAAGGGAAATTTTAATTATCATTTAAAATTTCTTCACAACACATAGAAATTATATCAAAACATATACAAATAGTCATAATATCAAAAGAATGCTACAAGGATGATAGCCCCGTTATGATATTAACTCTAGGTTTAGTCCACAGCCCTGTTATGAGACAGATGATGGCCCAAAGAGTCACAAATACATATGGTTAGGGTCTACTATTGTCCTTCAAAAGGAACAATTTAATTTAAGCAGCCAATCTTCCGTAAGGAGATTATAAAGCGGGGTGAATCAATAGTTATCCAAAAAAAAAAACTCGCTCAGTCCACTTTCACTCGGTTCTTTCGTCAGGTTATCCTGGCACACGTGTTTACCTATCTGTACCGCTGTTCGCCGTCTGGCGCAGACTTTGTGACACTCACACACTTTCTGTTTCTGTCGTTGAATGAAACCGACCCCAGCTCTACAGATTTGTTTGGTGGTTTCGTCAAAAATCATCCGGGGAGTGTCGAATTCCTGCGACAGTTCTTTCAGACTAAAATTAGTGTCACTTGGCTCACGAGGTAAGAATTAGGTTTAAGCGGGCACAAAATGTCAGAACACCAGGTTTCCCTTAATTTGGAAAAAGATGACCAGTGGACAACTGCTCTCAACAGACAGTCTTGGTTCACTATCCACTCTTTCGATAATGTCGGAAATGTAAATGTTATTCTCGCCCAGTATAACATTAGTCTCTAGCAAGCGTTAGTGGGATTGGTATTACTGTTTATCTCTGATGGCATATGCACTGTCAGACCAGTGTTACTTGAAAAAAAACCTACGTGGTTAAAGATAGGAAATGTCTATGCTTCTCACAAGTATGTCTCTTTACTACTACACTTGCAAGTTGGGTTCACCCCAGTATTCACTGCATAAAATGGAAAAAGCACATATAAAATAATTACACATACTATGTATAAGGATATAACTTATATTTTAAACTGCAAGCGTTGAGCTTATCATGTAACACTTCCCGTGAAATAAGTTATATTATAAAATCAATCATAATGAATTTGAAATACATATAAATATATTTCGTCAATACTCATGAGACATCCAGCAGTTATAAGTTAGTTTAGAAAAATATACTCGACTGAGTAGTTAGCAGTTAAATGGAATTATTTTAATAGCCGAAATGGGTTTAGCTAGAAATTTATAATTTATCTTGCTTTCCACTGTAACTCGTCGACTAAAGAATATAACAAACTATTAAAATAATCACTCCGCACACAGAACTAGTTTAAATATGAAATAAGCGACTTAACACTTTAAACACTTCACAAAATACTAGAATATAGTATATAATATTTTACCTCACACAGAACTACAGGTAGTCGCACAGCTTAAGAATTATATGCTTATATATATGGAAGTCTAGAAGTTCGACAAATTGTCGAAACAAACTGAGAACTTCGCTATACAGCTTATACTGTTCCGAGCGACCTGTCTACTGCGAATTTAGGAGTCAGAATGAAATTAAAGTTTAACATTCTGGTTATATCTATCAAACAGACAAAGAGGTGAACGTTTATTTCGTAGAACGAAATGCCCTCCCCTAGTTCGTGTAAAACACCTTACGTCAACTAGAAGACACCCATGAACTGACACTTCTATTTCTTCACACCTCATGCTGGCCAGGGCCCACATTGAGCGCCGTGTCAGCTGGGATTTCCAGACACATGTCTGAACATGCGACTATCAGATGTAAATTATCGCACCTACCTAAGCGTTCGGCCGATGCAACTCGTTGTGACCGGTGAAAAATGCAGACGGATGTCGGCTATCTCATAACATTCTCACGCGTTTACATCGAGAATCTAACTCGAGAGCGTCATGTCATCTGAATGAGCAGACAAAAGTCTGGTCGATGTCTGAGATAGACTGCAACATAATCGCACTTCTCGTCTGCCTGACATCTATGTAATAGAATTTCGTATCCCAGTATGAGAAAGAAACAGGTAAAGTGAGAATGCGAAGAAAATATTATTCGCAAACGAATGGATGGGAAAATAGCAATGTGTATAGTCGCAAACGTACGAATGCGAAAAACACAGGAAAAAAAAGATAAAATGATATTAAAATAGAGGATACGGGTGAAAGAAGAAAAAGAGGATGTAGGCAATTTATAGATCATAACTGTCTACGTGACAGAACGTCCCCCCTTTAAGATATGGAAGCACTCCATGTCTACGTTATGGAAATAAATTTCCTATATCCGTAGCTTCAGGGTGTCTGTCCTCTTCCCTCTCATCCCCCCCCCCCCCCCCTCCATCTCTCTCCAATTCCTACTCAAGTCTACTCCCCAAAGTTTCCTTCCTCTGGAATGTCTCCCATGCGCGCTTGAAAGAGCGTCGCCGCTTCTGACATTTTTGAAAGGTTTCGTGTGATTTCAGTGGAATATCCCTGCCAGTATCGTCATCTTCGTCAGTTTTGGCGATCGTCAGATGATGGTCGGAGGTTGGCACTGGTGTTTCCACGAATTTCTTTAGCAGATTTAAGTGGAAAACCTTTTCCTTTCCTTGAATAGAGATCTGGTATTTAGCCTTAGAAATCTTTTTCAGGACGGTAAACGGCCCTTGCCATTCGATCCTCAGTTGGTTGTTCTCGGTAGGGAGTAACACCAAAACTTTCTCTCGTACTTCTAATTCTCTCTCTTTCGCGACTTTCCTGTATCGGTTAGCGTTATTTGTGCGTGCTCGCTTAAAGTTAGTCGTTGCTAGGTCCCACCCTAGTTTCAACCTTTCCTTTAAAACCGACACATATTTACTTGCTGAGACAACTGTCTCATCCGCCTTCTGGTCTTTCAGCGACAAAAGTAAGGCTTCGAGCGGGCCCTTAATGGGTCTGCCGAATAAGAGCGTAGCTGGCGGAAATCCTGTGGAAGTATGAGGAGATTCTCTGTAGCCAAATAATGCTGCAGGAATACAAAGATCCCAATCTTCAGGTTTCACTTGTGCCAGTTTAATTAGCATCATGTTGAGGTTTCCATTAGCACGTTCCACGAGCCTATTTCCGGCCGGAGTATAGGGCTTAGTGTGGATGTGTTTGGACCTCAAGATCTTAACGATCTCATCCATCAACAGGTTTCGGTATGGAGATCCGTTATCCGTCAACACTTGCTGAGGGAATCCCAACCGAGTGAAAATCTGCACGAGGGCTTCTGCGACATGCTTGGCATCTGCGCATGTTAGCGGTATAGCTTCTGCCCATAAAGTGCATGTATCGACTAAGGTCAGGATAAACCTGTTCCTTCTTTTAGTCCTTTCGAAAGGCCCTAAAATGTCGATCACAACCCGTTCGAATGGTGTTCCCACTATTGGCATTTCACCCAAAGAGACTGGGGGTGCCCGTTGCTTGGGTGGCACACGTTGGCACTGGGCACAGGATTTGACATATCTGATAATATCAGTATTTACTCCTGGCCACCAATAATGAGTGGTTATCCGTTGGTTTGTGGCGTTCTGTCCCATATGTCCGCTGAAGGGAAGAGAGTGCCCCATTTCTAGGATTTGGCTTCTGTACTGTTTCGGTACTAGGAGCTGGTTGTAACCTTGGTCAGGCTTGCCCGTTCTGCGATAAAGTACGCCATCCTTAGAAAAAATGTCCCCGTGCTGTTTGGGTTCCTTAGCCATGGGCAGTTTCCTAAAGCAGGGTGCCAAAGTAGGGTCCTTGTATTGCGCTTCTTTAAGTTCCATAGGTAACAAATTAGTCGCAGGCTCCCGTTCCTTTTTGGTTTGCCCTCTTGTAGTTACTGCTGCCACAATCGGCTCTTCCGGTTTCCCAATAGACACGTATCTCCTGCCAAGTATGACTGGGTAGATGGGATCATCCATAACAGCCGCTTTGATCACGCCTCTGACAAAATCAGAGTGGATCTCCAACAATGCGATGGGAAGCGCTGTAGGTGCATCACTCTTACGAACTCCACAAAATTGGATTGTCTTAGCTGTCTCTTGACCGGAATTGACCAGGTTTCTGGCAACAATGCAATCATAAGAAAAGCCCGTGTCACATAAGCAAGAAGTTTGAGAACCGTTCAAAGTAACAGTATCTCGCGTTGAGGGTCTATCCCCAACAGGTTGGGAATCACTGTCAATAATTCCACCTTTCGAGACTGTTAGTAAACATCCGATGCGTTTAGGCTCGGTGTGCTCACTCTGATCATTAGTCCCGTGCTCAGGCTTTTCCCTTTGCCACTTTGTCCTTTCTGGCTGCGCTGCCATGTAGGGTGGTCGGGTTGATCAGACTGTTTGGGGTGGTTGGGGTACTTGTTCTTGTAGAACTTGGTCTTTTCAGGAGGGGGGTTTTGAGGTCTAGTTTCTCTGTGGTTATTCTGATTAGAAGCATGAGAAGATTGATCTAGATTATTTTTTTTCGAAAATGCTCCTCTGGCGGTTTCCGCTTAGTGGCCGGTAGTTCAGCCAGCGCATTGTGATATCGCTCAGACTTTTGCGAAATGTCTTCAAGCTTTTCTGCACCCTGCTCGGCAAGAAATCTCCGGGTATCCGCAGACAAAGTGTTCTTTATTTGTTCTGTTAGAACAAATTCCTCAAGACCTTCGTAGGTAGAGGGGAGCTGTGAAAGCTCAAGGCACTTTGACAAGTATCCCTTTAAACGAGATGAGAACTGCTGAAAAGTTTCAGCGCTCTCCTTCCTGCTGTTGCGAAACAGTTGCAAAAACTTTCGCGCATTCATTTTGAAGCGCTCAAGCAAAGCTTTCTTCAACAAGTCGTAGTCGTCTTGCTGGCTACTTTCCAGCTTAGAATAAACATCATATGCACTGCTTTTCAGCGCCTGAGAAAGCTTCATGTTCCAACGCGACCTCTCTAAACCATACAGAGTTGCAATTTTCTCAAATTTTTCTAGCCAAGTGTCAATCTTCTCATTTGGACAAGGGAAAGATTCTAGCGGAAAAGACATAGCAGAGAGATGAGTAGATTGAGTGTTAGGAGGATCAGTTAAGGAGGAATGAGGAGAAGACTCTCCATTGCTGGAGGTAGAGGCAGCACCACGGCTTTGGAACTCTAGAGTCTTAAGCGCCAGCTCATGCTGTCTCTCCTTTTCCTTCTCTCTTTCCTCATGCTGCATCCTGCGAATTTCCATTTCCTCGTCCATCTTCTTCTGCTGTAATAGCCGGTCTTCCGCTTCTTTCCTCCTAGCTTCTTCTTCTTTCCTCTCCGCGTCATATCTCTCGAGTTCGTCTCTGACAAACGCTTTCGCTTCCTCTCCTTCCAGTCCCTCCTCTCTTGCTTCGTCCCTGAGGAGTTGTCTAAGCTTTGCCCTCTCGGCCATATTATGTCAGTGACGGAGACTAGTGGAGAAAGACAATAGGAAAAAAAAGATACACTGTTTCCTACCACTTACGAGAAAATTCCAAAAATAAAGATGATATACTTCACCCTGGGATACCTCCTCCAAAATAAAATCTAACAATCGCTGCTATTAATCGGCAATAAAGCACCTAATGCAAACACGACTACGTCAACTAAATGGTAGTTAAGATTACTTCCGAAAAATAAGTTGCTACAGTGGAAACAAAATAATTATTGCAAAAATTAAAGAGAAAAAAATAATCCCTTAATTTTTAATCCACTATCAAGTTTACCCCTGAAGACAGTTAGGGTGAGGGAGGCAATTAATCTGGACAAATAGTCCGAAACGCACTCCTTAACTTTGCTCAAACACCTACCTGCTTCAGAACCCTTGTGAATGTTATACACTCACAAAACTTTACCAGCGTTTAGTATTACAAATCAACAATTAACATATATTCCGACAAAATCCACCTGTAACTCAAATGTATATTATTCAAATGCTGTGGGGAAAAAAACTTATCAGTTTGTGTTTTCAGCACGCCCGAAAACAGATCGTTAGTCTAGGGGATAAATTATTTAAAGATATAACAACTCACAAGACATCAAACACTTTCTCTATTTCAGAATAAAGAATCTTAAGTTCAAAATCCAGATAGACGAGTCCACATTTGTCGTACTCGTCTTCCTATTCTAAGTTCAAAAATCTTACGGACGAGACCACATTTGTCGTATCGTCTTAGGATTTTGGGTTCAATTCCCGGTAACGAGCAACCATTTGTCGTAGATTTTAGATAGGAGAATTAAGACTTGGGTTGGTTTCTTCTGAATAGATTAGGATAGGTGATAGACCCAGTGAGAGTTAGTAAAAGAAATAGATTCCACGAGTGAGATGATAGAATGTGATATAGAGGCTGTCTCTGAGAGCGGAAAATCTTCTCTCTCTCTCTCTCTCTCTCTCTCACCTATCTTCTACGACAGATCTAAAGTAGTCAGACTATCTGTGGCGTTAAAAGTTTATATTCTTCAGTTGATTGTTTGTGCTCGTTTTCACACTGTGTCTAGGTTTATATATCATAGGTCCACAAGATTCAGGACAGCCACAATAGTTCATTAACGATACTTTCTATGACTCGAAGATTCCACACAACGATCAATATAACAGCTGGATATTTTAGTAACATTCCATTTATTATTCACGTAGACAATACATCATTACACAGCATGCATAATTAGGTAGATTCAGCAACTCCTATAATCCGTAGGTCCATAAAAATGTTACCTCATTCCTATTCCTACCTTTAGTTGTATTTAATAAACATTAATATGTTTCAAGACACTTCTATTTTAACATTTCCCATATTTCTACCATTGGGGAGAATACACATACACAAGTCGCCCATTCAGGGTCAACACACGCTCTGTCCATCTTTTTTCCACACTGCTCACGTCATGTGCGCAATACACATATCGACAAATTACTATCGTGCTGCGCTCATCAGCACCAAAAGCCTATACATTTTCTAGCGTGTGGCGTGCAATAGCCAGCGCCACATTCCCCCCCCCCCCCCCCCTCGAACAACTGAAAAGTTAGTTTTCAGTCAGGCAATTATAATGTGAAGCGAGACTAAATCATTTATCTTATCCCTAATGCGTTATGATTACCTATCATTTATTAAATGATATCTATCTAGATTTTAAAGGAAAAAAATAATGTCAGTAATAACAATATGAATAAATAAGTAATTATTGTTATTACATAACTCTAGAGAGGGTGTCAGCTAGGACATTGTCCTTTCCTGCTATTGGTAAAACGTCAAAATCATACCCCTGCATTTGTAGCGCCCATCGGGTGAGACGTGCATTAGTTGATTTAAAAGTCTGTAAATATGTGAGGGCTTTTTGATCAGTGTATAATTTAAAATGTGTACCCACCAAGAACTTCTGTAGTTTATGTAATGTCCATACCAATGACAAAAGTTCCCTTTCCACAATTGGATATCTGGATTCTGTCTCTGAAAGTTTTCTGCTGAGGTAGAATATCGGGTGGCACTCGCCATCAAAGGTCTGCATTAAACATCCCCCGATTCCTTTCAGAGATGCGTCTGTAACAACGAGAAAAGGTCGTCGTAAGTCAGGTAGTCTTAGTATTGGACTTTTTGAAAATTGTGTTTTGATGTTCTGTAAGGCATGGTCACATTCTTTGTTCCATATTATTTTGTCAGGCATACCCTTTTTTGTCAGAGCAGATAGAACAGAAGTTAAAAGGGAAAATCGTGGTATAAACCTGTGGTAAAAGTTTATGAGTCCCAGCAAACTACGAACTTGTTTCTTAGTAGTTGGTATGGCAAGATCCAGTACCATTTTTAGTGTAGACTCATCAGGTTGTATTGTATGTCGGCCAATCTTATGACCCAGAAATGAAATCTCAGTAAACCCAATTTCGACTTTGGAAGGTCGAGCTGTGAGGTTATGTACTCTGAGAGTTTGGAGCAACGACTGTATCCCAGCGATATGCTGTTCCCAAGTATCATGAAAAATGCAAATATCGTCCATATACGAAATGAGATCGGTGCGATTACCTAAAACGCGACGCATCATGCGTACAAATGTCGCTGGAGCATTCCGTAAACCAAAACACATGACATTGTAATGAAACAATCCACGAGAAGTGGCAAAAGCAGTCAAAGGTTTTGATACATCAGCCAGAGGAATCTGCCAGTAACCTTTAGATAGGTCAAACTTGCTGAAGAAAGTGGCGGATGATAGGCGTGGCAACAAATCCTCCAGCAAAGGCATTGGTTCAGAATCGGATATGGTCACCTTGTTAAGGCGACGAAAGTCAATACAAATACGAATTGACTTGTCTTTCTTTCGTACTGCCACCATAGGAAAACAGAAAGGAGAATCGGACGGTGAAATAATACCCAGTTTTAACATACCATCTACTTCACTTTCCACCTGATCTCTAACATGTAGAGGAACGGCGTATGGTCGTAATGAAATCGGTGTGTAATCTGACAATTTGATTTCGTGTGTGATAATGTTAGTACGTCCCGGAAGATCAGACAAAACATCCTGAAAGGATACCAACATAGAACGAATTTGATCCCTATGATCTGCAGGTAAATCAGTACAAATTATAACATCATTCCATGTTTCCGAAGACTTAATAGGTGCTACCGGAGACGTAGAAGGTACATCAGCGAAATTGGTTTGCACCTCATCCACCAACGCGATGGATGCATGATGGGTAGGTTGGTTCATGATAGACTCACAAATGAATTGTAACTGAGGAGGACGAGTGATGTATGGTAGGAGCATGTTAACATGGAATGTTTTTTCTTTACCCCGCATATTGATGACGTAGTCCACGTCCGTTCTCTTTGCAACCACTTTAAACGGACCTTGCCATGTTACTAACAAGTGATCTACTTTGAGTGGCAGGAGAACAAAAACATCGTCATTGATTGAGAAAGACGTTAGTCGTCTATCTCTGTTAATGCGAGATCTGGTCTTATATTTTGCCATCTCAGATGCTTCAGTCGCCACCTGACATGCATCCACAAGATATTGGCGTAAATCTGTAACGTATTGATAAGTGGATTTCTTCTTATTATTATTCACATCAGATTCCATTAACAAATCATGTAAGAGAGACATTGGACCTCTTGGGTTCGCACCAAATACTAACTGAAAAGGCGAAAAACCAGTATGATTAGGAACTTCTCTGTACGCAAACAGTACAGCAGGAATAAAACGATCCCATTCTTGAGGAAATGATGTAGTCACCTTCCCCAACAATTGTTTTAATGTCCCATTCCAACGTTCTACGACCCCGTTAGAGCTAGGGTGAAATATAGCACTAAGAGAGTGACGGATACGAAGTGTGTTGAAAACATCTGACATCATACCTGACACGAACTGAGATCCATGATCAGAAAGGATTTCTTCCGGAAACCCGATGCGTGAAAATATAGACAGCAACGCATCTGTTACCGACACTGTGGTAATATTTTTTAAAGGAATGGCTTCTGGCCATCTCGTACACAGGTCAATACATGTTAATATGTATTGAAAACCTCTGGTAGACCTTACAGACAGTGGTCGTATGATATCAATAGCCAATTTGAAAAAAGGGCGTACAGCAATATCCGTGACCTGTAAAGGTGCTGATTGATGTGCACCCTTACGTGCAACACTTCGATATCAGCGCAAGATTTACAATAAGTTGAAATGTCTTTATTTACCCTAGGCCAATAAAAGTGTTTTAGTAATCTATAAGCCGTACGGGAAATTCCCATATGTCCAGCAAATGGTACGTCATGCGCATTTGACAAAACTAGTGCGCGAAATGACGTAGGTACTATAACTTGTTTGAGAATGAAAGAGTAATTATCAAAACATCGTATCATAATATTATCCTGCATTTGAAACCAATGTCTTGAATTTTTAGAATGTTTAATAGTTCCAGCAATAGCTAATGGGAATAAATGTCCCAAAGAAGGATCCATTTGTTGTTTTGCTATAAATATATTTTTGTCAATGTAATGACAAGTTGTAATGTGTTGAGTGTGTATAGAAGAATTTAATTCAATTGTCTCTGCAGCTTGTTGTGCTCTGGTTGTGATCGCGTTAGCAAAGGAGGGATGATTTCTCTCCCAATCAATAATATCCTGTTCAGAACACTCTTTAACCCCCTTTATGTTACCGATAAGTAAATCACAACAAGGTCGATCGAGAGCACACACTCTTACTTTTCCCGAAAAGAACGGAGTATCTATTACCACATCTGCCAGCGGATAAGATTCAACAGTTCCACCGAAAGTTACGCACTTTATAGAGGTTCCCATAAAGCAAGAAGAAGGAATTAGTGCCTTCCTTAGGCCAATGGTGGTGCATCCGCTGTCACGTAAAATAGAAACAGGTGTGTCAAAAACAAAACCTCTATGGATCACGAGTGAGCCAACCCCATCATTTAAAGACAAAACTGGCAGAGCATGTCCACATCTCAGACGTGGAGTAGATCCAGGTTGAAATAGAGTCATACATTCCCTGCAATTACCACTATTTTCCAGATCAAAACTACATGCATTGGCATGAGTATTATTCTCATTATTGGAAATATTATCATTACCAACGTCAAGCTGACAAGCGTGAGCTTGTGATCTTCCTCTACTTTGACTCCTAGAAAAATGTGTTCCTCTCCGATCCACTGGACAGTCAGACCGATAGTAACTCTTTTTGTCCGTGCGAGAAGAATCATCACGAGATGGTGGTGAGACATGATGTTTGTTATTGTAATTACTGTTATTGTAATCATTACGTGAGGGTCCCGAAAAATGATGTTTGTGAGTGTAATTATTATTGGAGTATTGATTATTTCTTTGCCATGACTTTTTATTATTATGGTTAAAGTTGCGTCTCTCTATACCCCGTGAGGGCGAATGATTATGAGGGAAATTATATCTACCTCTATAGGAATTTTGATAGTCATCCCTATACCGTCGGTCCATGCTGCGAGTGCGTGATCTATCATGAGTGACCGCACAAGCTGGCAAAGTTTCTAGGACCTTCGTCTTACCTAAAGGCAAGTTTGGGTGTGCGACCGAAATTTGTTGAGCCAATTTTTCCATTTCTCCTATATTTGTGGGCTTCCTTTCTTGAAGGAATGAGAAAATTTCAGTATTTACCGAAGATAAAATTTTGTCTCTTAAGAAGAGATCATAAAGACCTTCGAAAGATTTAGTAATATTAGACAGTTCAATCCATCTGTTTAGACACATCTTCACTGAAGACACAAAGTCTTCGACATCCTTACCTTCCACAGGACCCATCGATTTAAATTTTAAACGATATCCTTCCTCATCTAAACAATATTTGCGAAGAAATACTGATTTTATGGATTCATAGTCGTTCCTTTTATCATCGGCAATGTTAAAAAAAGTTTGTAAACTTTCACCAGTAAGTAACCCGACAAAATGTTCAGGCCATGAGGCCTTAGGTAAATTTAAAGCCGTAACTCTTGATTCAAATCTCAAAAGAAAGAATCCTATATCGTCATGCAATGAAGAAAAATTTGGTAATTTTAAATTAATGATCTTAGACGATCCTGTACCAGACGATTCTCTAGAAGAAGAAGATTGTAAACGCAATTTTTCTAACTCAAAAGTTTTTTCGCTTTCAAATTTCGCTTGTTCTGCAGCAATTTCTGCTAAACGAATTATTTCCCTTCTCTCATGTTCCCTCTCTTCTTTCTCTCTTTTTTCTCTTTTTTCTTCTCTCTCTCTTTCTTTCTCTTGTCTTTTTTCTTCTTTTTCTTTCTCTTCTCTTTTTTCTTCTCTTTCTTTCTCTTGTCTTTTTTCTTCTCTTTCTTTCTCTTCTTTTTTTTCTTCTCTTTCTTTCTCTTGTCTTTTTTCTTCTCTTTCTTTCTCTTCTTTTTTTTCTTCTCTTTCTTTCTCTTGTCTTTTTTCTTCTCTTTCTTTCTCTTCTTTGTATTCCGCTATTTCTTTATTTACATAGGCTATAAGATCATCACCCGAGAAATTCAAGTCCTTCCCATTCTGTATAAATCCCGCCTTTACCTTCACAAAGTCCGCCATAATGAAATTAAAGAGTAATGGGCTATAGATTCAAAATGTATATCTCTCCCACTTGTTGCCCAATGACTATACTTAGTCGTAAGGTAATTCAAACCTTTTCAAAACCAACTGTATATACAGTACTTCTTCGTTATGTGTGATGTACTTGTCTCTGAAGTATATGATACTTATCAACTAATCTCACAGTGTATCCGTAATCATCGTATATATTAACATATCAGCAATTAACAATATACTATAATCCAGTACTAAATATCGCCTTTACTACCTATTTAAAAGCATGCCATACTATCACATTAGACAAAAGATTAACTGACAACACTGGAAACAAATCAGGAAAAAGACAACAATGTAAAAAGTCATAAAATCTTACCATATAATAAAACAGTTGTTTCCACCGTCAATGAACAGTACAGGACGAGATACAATCACATAGAACTGCTGTACATATTAAAAAGAAAGTCAGAGAAGAACTACAGGTATGAACATAATAATACTGAACTAAATAAGAATTCCACGACAATATGTTACTCGACAGCACAGCTAAACAAAAAAGAAAATATTAATCTCAGTCAGAGCGGAAATACGACAGCACTAAATGCTGAATCCCTGAAAGAGATCAATACAATCAAAATCTATAGAACGACGACAACTAAATTCATCCAAAGATATAATTGAGTGTCGCCCACAAGAAAACATAAAACATAAAAGATACACAAAAATAAGATGTGCCTGACATTTTTAGGACCGGAGACCATGACCCTACAAACATATATTCGCTTATATGATTAAAATCCACGACCGCCAATCCTCGTTGTAAACAAAAACAAAAAGCATCAACCTCGCAAAGTGGCCTTGAATCTATGCAATAAACACGGGTCAAGAAAAGAATGTAAAGTCTGGGTTGCACAACGCGTATAAGTGTCCTGTACAAGACGTTCCCTGTTCCTACTTAGGAAATCCACGTGGTCAGCAAATCTGTTTGGTGACGTACGTAAAAGATTAAATCATCCTTCCTGACCATTGCAGACAACAGAAATGATTTCTCGGACATCAGGGTTGAAAGACTTGTCAGACTTGAAAGACCCAAAAGATTGTTTCTGGATACCGTCATGCTTCTCACGATTCATATTACTGGTATAATAAATGTCCACTGGTAACTTTACTTTAGGATTTACAAGTCCGTTCAGGTGATCTTGATGTAATGGTTCACTACACCGATTCAACGTGAAATGGCCTCGAGGTGACAATATTCTTCATAGTAACCTGTGACCGCAGTATATTGTGTCGAAATTTCATATCTGTTCGTAGGCAGTCAAATGTCTATTCAGCGACTTTAATAGAATATATGTTGTTTGGTATTAATGTCTTCCCAACAGTCCAAGGTCTTGGCATGACCTCGTACGAAAAATTGCAATTTCTATTGATTCCACAAATTCGTGTGCTTGATATATTGCGTACTTTCCACAGTACAGCATTGTACAAATTCCAAACAATTAATTCCTCTCCAACGGAACGAGCCTCCCATATCTGTGGCGTTAAAAGTTTATATTCTTCAGTTGATTGTTTGTGCTCGTTTTCACACTGTGTCTAGGTTTATATATCATAGGTCCACAAGATTCAGGACAGCCACAATAGTTCATTAACGATACTTTCTATGACTCGAAGATTCCACACAACGATCAATATAACAGCTGGATATTTTAGTAACATTCCATTTATTATTCACGTAGACAATACATCATTACACAGCATGCATAATTAGGTAGATTCAGCAACTCCTATAATCCGTAGGTCCAAAAACTATAACAATGAATATATTAGAACGAGCTGACCAACACGCTGATTAATTCCAAGGGAAATTTTAATTATCATTTAAAATTTCTTCACAACACATAGAAATTACATCAAAACATATACAAATAGTCATAATATCAAAAGAATGCTACAAGGATGATAGCCCCGTTATGATATTAACTCTAGGTTTAACCCACAGCCCTGTTATGAGACAGATGATGGCCCAAAGTGTCACAAATACATATGGTTAGGGTCTACTATTGTCCTTCAAAAGGAACAATTTAATTTAAGCAGCCAATCTTCCGTAAGGAGATTATAAAGCGGGGTGAATCAATAGTTATCAAAATAAAACTCACTCAGTCCACTTTCACTCGGTTCTTTCGTCAGGTTATCCTGGCACACGTGTTTACCTATCTGTACCGCTGTTCGCCGTCTGGCGCAGACTTTGTGACACTCACACACTTTCTGTTTCTGTCGTTGAATGAAACCGACCCCAGCTCTACAGATTTGTTTGGTGGTTTCGTCAAAAATCATCCGGGGAGCGTCGACTTCCTGCGACAGTTCTTTCAGACTAAAATTAGTGTCACTTGGCTCACGAGGTAAGAATTAGGTTTAAGCGGGCACAAAATGTCAGAACACCAGGTTTCCCTTAATTTGGAAAAAGATGACCAGTGGACAACTGCTCTCAACAGACAGTCTTGGTTCACTATCCACTCTTTCGATAATGTCGGAAATGTAAATGTTATTCTCGCCGCCAGGCAGCATGTACATTTAAATTTGTGGAGCAATATGAACTGGCTCAGAAGCCCAGTATAACATTAGTCTCTAGCAAGCGTTAGTGGGATTGGTATTACTGTTTATCTCTGATGGCATATGCACTGTCAGACCAGTGTTACTTGAAAAAAAACCTACGTGGTTAAAGATAGGAAATGTCTATGCTTCTCACAAGTATGTCTCTTTACTACTACACTGGCAAGTTGGGTTCACCCCAGTATTCACTGCATAAAATGGAAAAAAGCACATATAAAATAATTATACATTTTATGTATAAGGATATAACTTATATTTTAAACTGCAAGCGTAGAGCTTATCATGTAACACTTCCCGTGAAATAAGTTATATTATAAAATAAATCATCATGAATTAGAAATACATATAAATATATTTCGTCAATACTCATTAGACATCTAGCAGTTATAAGTTAGTTTAGAAAAATATACTCGACTGAGTAGTTAGCAGTTAAATGGAATTATTTTAATAGCCGAAATGGGTTTAGCTAGAAATTTATAATTTATCTTGCTTTCCACTGTAACTCGTCGACTAAAGAATATAACAAACTATTAAAATAATCACTCTGCACACAGAACTAGTTTAAATATGAAATAAGCGACTTAACACTTTAAACACTTCACAAAATACTAGAATATAGTATATAATATTTTACCTCACACAGAACTACAGGTAGTCGCACAGCTTAAGAATTATATGCTTATATATATGGAAGTCTAGAAGTTCGACAAATTGTCGAAACAAACTGAGAACTTCGCTATACAGCTTATACTGTTCCGAGCGACCTGTCTACTGCGAATTTAGGAGTCAGAATGAAATTAAAGTTTAACATTCTGGTTATATCTATCAAACAGACAAAGAGGTGAACGTTTATTTCGTAGAACGAAATGCCCTCTCCTAGTTCGTGTAAAACACCTTACGTCAACTAGAAGACACCCATGAACTGACACTTCTATTTCTGCGAAGAAAATATTATTCGCAAACGAATGGATGGGAAAATAGCAATGTGTATAGTCGCAAACGTACGAATGCGAAAAACACAGGAAAAAAAAGATAAAATGATAATAAAATAGAGGATACGGGTGAAAGAAGAAAAAGAGGATGTAGGCAATTTATAGATCATAACTGTCTACGTGACAGTGTGTTTGTGTGAGTATGTATATATATATATATATATATATATATATATATATATATATATATATATATATATATATATATATATATATATATATATATATATATATATATATACATATATGTGTGTGAGTATGTATATATATATATATATATTCGAGCGAACTGGATTGGGAGTTATTCATGACACAAATATAGACCCTAGGGACCATTTTTCTGTCATAATCCTTAATTAGGAATTTCATAATCGAAGAGCTGTGCGAACGTTTGGTTCAAATTTGGCAGACGTCTTACACGAAAGTCGTGGAGGTCATAGAGTTGACGAGCAGATGTTCAATGTAAAGGAATACTGAACAAATATATTTACCCTCTCTGTGACAACAAAGTCCGCAATCGCTAACTCTGTCTTGTCGGAACAAAGTCAACATTTTATAATAGGAATTAAGAAGACAGATTTAAGTGGGCTTATAATTGAAATTCAGAGCATGCAGGGTCAATTTGTGTGTATAAGTGTGTGTATATGCGCGCGTGTATGTGTGACTGAATAAAGGTTAGCAACACTGGAACAAAGAAATTCTACTAGACGGAGAGCCGATAAAGGAAAGAGCAAATATTAATACAAGTAGAGTCTACAAAACGAAATTTTTGGATTTTTTGTTGTTGAGAACTGCATACGCTAAATTTGCATACATAAAAGCATGTTTGGACTCATGACTGTACATAGATTGGAGTACGTCTGTTGAAGTAATGGCCATCTCGAAGGTAATGATTTCTTCAGAATTCACTTTCAAAGTAAATGGGGCAGTTATGAGCCAAGTCTATAGATTCAAATACCTAAGTTACTAACATCAGATGAAAGATGCATTTCAGAGGTGAAGAATCGAACAGCTTAGCGAAAGCAAGTACAATGAAATAAAAAGTATTTTATGCGACAAATATTTGTTATGGAAGTAAAAAAAGAGAGTTCTACAGTGTTAAGTAGAGCCAATCCTTACATACTAAAACTAGTCATGGACAATTAGTAGAAAATCAGGACAATTGCAGGAGGCCATAGATATGTGGTTATAGAGGAGAATTTATGACTAACATGGGCGGCTGAAAACAGTAAAGATGATGTCCGAGAGAAATCAGTGTCCAAATGATGCTTATTATTCATATTAGTAGAAAGTAATCCACTTCTTTTGGGCATGACAAGGGAAGAGAGAAAGGCTTCAATATTTTGTGACAACAGGAAAGATTGACAGAAAAAGAAAGAGGCAGAAGTCTACAAAGGGAGACGATATTGGACATTTTGACAATGACATAATGGCATGGAAGGTGTCAGTAACAGAAATGATAAACAGCACTGAGGACAGAAAATTGTGGAGAGATATGAAAGTCTATGCAAGGCGGCGTGCTACATAAAGAAAAATAACAAGAAGAATTAGAAGAAGAAGAAGATGATGATGATGATGATGATGAAGTTATGAGCACTTCAGATGTTATAATTTATTTATAACAAGACCACACGGTCTTTAATATTTGGACATGCGCCCTAATATAACCGACGATTATGTGCCTAAGTTGAACGGAGTGCCTCGCCAAGACGAGGCAAAATTTTGTTTTTAGAAGAAGATGTAATTAACTGAAGATTTTAACACATTTTTTACATATACAAATAAGTGAATTTTAATATTACAGTTACATTCTTTAAGCAGATAGGAGAAATGCATTTTTTACAAACAGAAACTTACTGTTTTTTACTCTCATTAAGACAGAGATTTTTACAATGATGTATTAGGTGTAGAGTCTGTATTACTTTATGTGTATGATACCAAGACAGTAAATATAACAATATGGAACGAAATTTAGAATAATCAGAAATGTGGGGTTTTTATTTTTAGATAAATGTTGCGAACACGCTACAGGCAGAAAATCAAACGTGCACGTCTTCAATGAAGCTAAAAACAGTTGTCAATTGCTATATGGCACGCATTTATTCATTTCTCTTTATGGTCTGTATGGAGCATGCGGGTAACACTGCAGTTGGTTCAATTTGCCAGAAATCTGCAACAAAGCATTTGCTGGGGTGGGGTGGGAGCAAAAAAAAGGGGGGTGGGCTGTATACTATATAGCGTAAATAGACCAGGAGTCGAGTTCCGATCTACTGCGCTCTACCGGTAGATCACGGGGGATGATTTGATAGATCTCTAGATGGAGGTGTAAAATAAAAAAAAAGAAATTAAAGCTAGAGCAATTTCTGACTAGCCGTCTCCCACCGCCATTTAAAGGCACGTAGTCCCCAGGGACAATTCACGAACTTGCTTACTAACATTCACTTGAATCGTGAACCGCTTGAGACAAGAAGATGGTCTTGTCCTTGAAGAGAAGTTAACATTTGGTATCAACTATCTTTTAGTTTGAATTTTAGCTGCAATGTTGATGCAACCGCAGGAAGCAGATCATCTGACAAAGATAAAAGTTACATACAGGCAATGGCGGTGCCTGGCTATTTAGCGCCCTAGGCAAGGCTAACTACTTGCATACCCCAGCCCCCCCCCCCCATCCCCCCCCCCCCCCCCCCCTCCTTTCCAAAAAAAACAAAAACAAAAAAAATTTGCCAACTTTAATTTTCAAGAACAGATCTCTTGTAGAAAAAATGAAAAGATTAAAACTTGAAACTGCTCAATTTATTTTAAATTCCAAGAATAATTATAATTAATACAACAACCTTTGATTATCTTTCTCAAATACAAAAGAAAATGTTTTAGCACACACATTTTTTAAAATTATCTTTAAAATGTCAACCTGGGTGTTTTTTTTTTTTCTTTGCAGATTTTGTTCCCAATTCCTTCAGGTCAAGTACTGATGCTTTGGCGTGTTCAGGTGATACAACTGTTGAACTTGTCTCTTTTGCAACATTGTTGAGCGTTTCTAAGTTTTTGTAAGTTTGAGCTCTAAGAAACTGCGTTCACCAATTGCCACTGACGCCGGAAGTGTGAGAAGGATCCTTAGAGTTAGAGTATCATTGGGCCCACTATCCAGGAGTTTATGTTGTAGTATGCAGAGAAATACACTTTGTGGCGGCATAGACTTTAGAAGTCTTCGAGTTATTGATATAAGTTCACAGCACAGATCTTCAGCATCAGTATCTTTGTTTCCATATTGAGTCAATGATTTTCCCAAATTATTGGAATTAAGTGCATCTTCAGTAGATTTTTTGTTGATACTTTATAATCATACAGGAAGTCAAATATGAAGTTATATTGTAGGAGCTGTTGGAATCTCTCTTCAACAGATTGTATGACGTCTAAGACAGCATAATAGAAACATACTTTGAATTTCTGTTTTTGTTCTTGCGGTGCCTCTTCTTGGGCCTCATACTCAAACTGCAGTTTCTTTCTCCTTTGTCTAACTTATTCTGTTTCAAAGTTTGGTAGTATCTCTAGAACTTTTGCGATTTCAGTAGCATCTATCAAAGCTTGTTAAATACCCTCATCACTCCTGCAGTCCACAAGGTAATTCTTGGTAACTTGGAACTGGCTTGTAGCTGAATTTAAATCATCTTCCTTATTTTGTTGTAGATTGCTTTTAAGATGAACTTCAAAAAGGATGTTGTACCATGTAACTGTGATATGGTGGGCGAGAAGATGATGATGCTGTTGTGATATTTGATCACTCTCTTGCACACTCGCAACCGACCCGATTCAACAATAAAACTCTGATTCTTCAGGCAGGGGCTGTATTTATTTCTACAACCCTGTCAGAGATTACAAGCGCACAAAGCAAACATTAAACAAATAAACCAACAAACCAAACACCAAACAAACACCCAGCTAGTGCTCAGTTGCTAATCGTGCTCAAGGCATTTACAGCTTGGCTCTGGTGTCTAACTTCGTTTCTCTCTCGTCTGGGCGGCTCTTGAAAGAATAGAATCTTTCGAAGGCTTACATTCTCTTTATATAATCCCTATGGCGAATAACTCAACTTAGTCCGCGCGTGCAGTAATTGCGCCACGCAAATAACACTCGCCTTTATTGCTCTTTTAGGCACTAAAACACACAAGTATGGCCCATAACTATCAATTATAACACAAAACTCTACACCACAACTATTTTTAGGCTTTATTGTGGCCTAAACTAATATATCTTCTATCACTTTTCACATCCCAGCGTGCTGCGCGCACATCGAAAATATATGGGCGATATATTTATCGCCTTGAACATTCAAGGGGAAGCCGGGGTGTCTTTACGGCCCCATCACATAACAAAGGGATGCCACAAACGTGAACTAACAAATTGCATAAGCAAGGATCTTAGCTTCAATTCGGGAAGTATTTCCAGATGAACCTTTTAGGCTTGCGTCATCAAAGATCTCTATTAAAGCATCGTATGTTTTACCAAGATGATATCTCTGTACTATCAAAGCATGTATCTGACTCTCCCGTGTTGTTGCATTCAATTGCTTAAAAGTTATGCCTAGCTCGTAAGAATTTGTCAACGCTGAGTCGATGCGGAAAAATAATTATAGATCTGTTGAACCAAACTGAAGAAACTAGTTGCTTCCAGACAACACTTAGCGGCATCATTGACTACCAAGTTTTTAAAAGTGTGCATTTCAGGGAACAAAAAAGGCACGTGGGTTATGTCCATGACTTTCTTTTGTACGCCATTTTCTTTGCTTCTCATGTAACATTATGAAAGCTGTGACCACGCAGGTTCTCAATTGGTAATCCCATTTGCTCAAGCTGTCCAAAAAGAGTTTATGTCATAAAGGCACATGTAGTCTCCTTTACTGGAACAAATCCCGAGAAATGTTCTCTTATGATAACCTCAGGCTCAGACATCTCATTTTCTGATGGTTGAATTACATCAATAAAATGTACAATCATTGTCGTTTGTTCAATATGACTAACATAAGGCGTGCAATCCAGAATAATTGAGTAGTATTGAGCTGAGTTTTCAAGTGCTAAAATTTGCTTCTTTATAGCACCTGTTAGAAGCAGTGTAAGCTCATTTTAGATATCTGTTCCTAGGTAGTGAACCACTGTTTCGTGATCGTTAACTCCTCGCAAATGTTCATTCATGATAGGATCAAAAAGGATTAGATATTCTACAAACTTCAAAAAATTTCCATTACTAGCACAGTACCAATTTTTGACTGTACCACAGAATGCCAAGTTTTGCATGCCAAAGCAATCAAGCGTTCCAAGATTTGTCGCCAATATTGTTCTTCTTGCATAATCTTCTACTGGTTAATATCATCAGCTATTGTTCTTTTCTGTTGTGGTATTTACTATAAAATAAAAAATATATAAATTATCAGCTCCGTTTCTTACAAGGATTAGAAAAAGGAATGTATAAAACTGTGCTCCTCAGAGGTCAGTACTGCGTCATCCTGAGGTCTGCGCCCTAGACGACCGCCTTGTTGGCCTAATGATAGCACCGGCCCTGCATACAAGCTGCACTTACTCCAGAATCCAAATACACTGAATCCTGAAAACATGCATGATTTTATCAAGGTAGACATTTACAGAGCTCAATGTTTAGATCCCAGTGGCTTAGAGGTGCCTGCCCTGGCATAAACAATCAAAATTGACGAAAGTACCTTCCAAAACGGCAAGTGTGTCAAGTGTTTTGTTCATTTCTAAAACTGACTCCAACACCATTTTTTTTTTTTGGTATTTTTTTTAATCAGTTTTAAATCAGCCACCTTAAATATTTACACCTATTTATATATAAAGGCTGAACACTATTCTCACAGTAAGCTTAGAGCATTGGCACCACTATAAGCAAAGTATGAGGTAAGTCCAACAAAACACTATTTCTCAACCTTGATTATTTCGTTTTTTGACTAACCAACTGTCACCACTACTCAAACATCAGGACATCAGTATGAAAACTAAACGGCAGCTGATAAATAGTATATTCTTACTAACTCTTTGCTGTCGTTATCAAACATGGTCCCTGGCCAAAGCACAGGAAAGAAAAATCACATCCTGTGAGATCAGATGTTTAAAAAAAGCCATTCATGTTACCAGTAGAGACATAATGATAAATGATGACACTAGAAAAACTGTACGAACCGAATCCTGCATCAGGTATATAGAGAGACAGAAAATTCAATGGTTTGGCCACCTCATGAGAATGGACCCCAATAAATAACCACTACGCGTCTACAACAGATCTAGTTTCATGGCACGGGAAGGCCAAAAGGCGGATGGATATATAACATGGAGAATACGTATATCCAGACCGACAGGGTTTTTTTTTTGGGACAAGCGCCCTAATATAACCAACGCACCCTGTGTCTAGGCTGAACGGTAATAATAATAATAAATAATAAATTCTTTAAGCACCAAACACGGCGCATAAGGCAGAAACCAGTGCTCTCCAGGTTGTTCGTTGTGACGCCACTCCTCTTAGCTCTTGCACATTATTTAGGCCCAACGTTCTTCCTTCTCTTATTATTGTTCTTCTGAGTGTTTCTTTTGGTCTTCCTTTTTTCCTCTTACCCTCAGGAACCCAAGTGAGCGCCTGTAGTGGTATTCTGTTGTTTGGCATTCGTAGGACATGACCGATATATGACCATCGTCTTTTCCTTATATAGTCGGAGACATATTTCTGACTAGAGTCTTCTCTTATTTGTCGATTAGTCTTGAATTCTTTCCAACTGATGTTCATGAGTTTTCTAAGACATTTGTTCTCGAATGTATTCAGCTTGTTCTCCAATGATTTTGTTATTTTCCAACTCTCACAGCCGTATGTTAACACTGAGATAACATTTGAATTAAACAGACGAAGCTTGGTATGTATATTCAATGATCGTAATTTCCAAGTGTTAGATAATCTATTGAAGGCGCAAGCTGCCAAAGCAATTCTAGTATGGATTTCTCTTGTTGTGTCACCATCCTGAGTCATTTTACTGCCTAAATAATTGAAACTTTCAACTTTCTGTAGTTTTTCCCCGTTCAAGATGATATCAAAGGTCTCGTTAGAAAAGTTCATGAACGGTAATGCCTAGCCAAAACTATGCACAATTTTCATTTTAGATAGAAAAACAAACATCACAGACATCCTACAACGAAACAGGCTCGCAGCAGGCAACGCCACACACTTGGCCCAAGTACGCAAACTCCCCATAACGCTTCACCGAAACAGTGGAAGGAAAAAGTATAATAAAAAAACTACTTCCTTATATCCCGATGACGCAGCATTTAAAGCGCGTTACGTTGGTTGGTTTATTTTTATTTTGACCAGGTGTTCAAACCATTATCTTCGTTAGCTGCTCTGTATATTCCATGCTTGACTCCCTTCCATCATTTTCACTACATAATCCTTGCAATAACTGGGGTATTTATTATCACGCTAAATAATTTTGTTTATACCGGATGGAACTCTTGACGCCCGATCTTGTAGCCTGCTACAAATGGGACCACATAGGGAGTTCCTGCCTGGTCGACATAGACATTCCTGGGTGGTCGACGCCTTGTAAACCAATTGATTCGACGTTGGGATGAACGTGGCAGTATGTGTGGCGATCATTTGGAGAAGCCAGAAAACGGCTTGTATATTGTAGTAAATAGAACATGCTCAATGATTGCAAATAAGGTCCGTTTTTATTTGCCTTTGCCTTTGATGTTCTTTCCTCGGTTTACGAGTACCAGCTAGCTTAGGTCAATTTATATACTGTGTATAATAACTGTATATAATAGCTGTATATAATAGCTGTATATGATAACTATGCCCCGGAAAAGTTCCAGTGGGCTCTGATGAGACAAAAACAGAATAAACCTATTGCCCCTTCAAGCGATTCGTACTAGACAACTAATATGAGCTTTTATAAGCATAAGGTTTTATAAATGTGATGATAGTACTAGAGTAGAATCAGAATTCGCTCCAGAATGTGTGAGGTCTCAGTGACAGAGAGATACACTGGTGTCACGAGATAGTCACGGCAATGAAAATATATGAAGTTGAAAAGTATTACAAGAACAATCAGACCTTACTGCGCCACCTTGATATTAATGCAATTCAACAACACTCAAATTCAAACAATATGGAATGAATAAAGCTGTTGAAATACAATTATATTCCTCTTTATTTACATCTATCTACGAGTATGTGTGGTGAGTGTGTGCGTGACTGTGTATGAAATAGATGAAGATTTATATTTACAAAACCAACTTGGGTAACCTATTAACATTTAACATTAAAAATGTCCTTGTAGACTGGAATCAATTAACCGTTAACAAGTTAATATTAAAAAATGTACTTATAGACTCCTCCAACTAAGATATTTGAATTCCTCCTATCTTATTCACTGTAACAAAGTTTCAGTTAAGCTATCATGGTTCTTTTTCCATAACTAAACAATTTTGACTGTTCTCACAGCAGGGTGCTCGATTGTCATATAAATATACGTAACTTCTCCGTTATACGAAGTGTTGATGTGACAGTGTGACGTATAATGGAAACGTAACCTACAGCAATCTGACAGCCTTTGTAATCCCGTTAGCGTTCTGTGATATGCTAGCAAAACCATGCATTTACAGTCTGTGTTTACTCACTATTAGTCCTACCTCTTTTTCTGTGTTTAACACGAGCTAAGGTTTACAAACTTTCGTGACCTGCCAGTCATAACAGGTAGCGAATGAGGCTTGTTTATCAAGTTTCTCACGCGAGCTGATCTGTCTATCATCGGATACCTGACAGACCGCACGTGAATAACACCGGACCTTTTGAAGTAGACTCACGGGCAAAAATCTTTTCCCGAGTACCCTTTGAAGTTCGTACACAGAGTGAAGGCGGGGAAAACCCCGAGTTCTTTGATCTTCAGATGCGGGCAAAATCTTCGAGATCCCCGTTACACGGAGTTAAGTCTTTGATGGCGGTCGAACGCCCGACAGAGCGACCGTAAAGCCTTTATCTGTGGAACTCATGTTTCTGATTCTCTCGATACGCATGGTAACGTGAAAAGTAACATCATCTATAGATCAGAGAACCGTGATGATATATAAACTGTGCTTTCTTAAACCTGCTATCAGTTGTCACTCAGAATTTTCGGATAGTCTAAACACGCAGTTCTAGAACCATTGTGGAAGATGTGTTAATAGCATTCGTGGGGATTGTCATTCTGATTTTCTGGTAATAGAAATTAGTGTTAGCGTACCATTATAATTCATTGTGATTTTCTAGCGTTAAAACTAGTGAAATAAAATAACGCGTAGCTATTTCATACCAGAGGTTCAGTTATAATGTTAATTTTCACCACCCTCTTTCTCACACAAGAAGAGACGGTTAGCTGACTGGATTATATGCTAGGCGCGAGTGATAGTGACATAAAATAATTCAAGTTTATTTCATTTTGTGTATTTATTATAAGTGCCTATTATTTACTACCATACGATGACCACCAGATGCCGACAATTTAATAGCTATTAACGACAGGCGATACTTGTGTAAGTGCGCGTATGGATAATTGAATAATAATTGGCATTGTACGCTGATCGTTAAAGCGCGAGCAAAGCGCGGGGAGGGTTGAATACCTTCATCCGACCTGGAATTTCAGCGTTGGCGACGTGCAATAGTTTAGGCATAAAGGAAAACCCCTGTGCCGGTTAACTTTAATCAGGACTGACGGAGTGAATAAGAGATCTTCTTCTCCCCGTTCGTGTGCAAACGTGTAGCTATATAGAATGGTAGCATTTTTCCATAAATGTTTTTTATTCCTAGCAGACCTGATCACAAGGGCGTTCAGCTGTTTTTTTCTTCATTTACTGATTGGTTAATGTTGTCTTTTTCTTGGCTTGTGCGTCACCAATTTCATTTGTGAGCCAACGATACATGAGAAACATTTTAACTTATAAATTTAAACTGGACTTACTAAACCCAGAAATATTTTGTTCAATTTTATCAGCCCACTGGGGTGTGAAACCAATAACATTATTCCCGACTTTTGACAGTCGTATCCAAACGGAATTATCCAGAAAAGTTACGCTGTTTCAGAATAGGCACTCACCATAGAGCCAGCAGATAGGATTATCATCATCATCATAAGTAACGTTTTTAGCAACCAGATGTTTCCAAATACTGGAAGTATTTTCCTCCTATTTTAACTGTGAACCTCAGGAGCACGTCTTGCTACACTAACGATTCGCGGTGACATTTTGTTCATTCAGGGAAAATTAAACCACCAGATTCGGCGTCCACCTCATTAAGCTTACTTGTTAGAGGATGGACTGGGGCCAATTTGGGCAATACACCTGACATTGTGTATATTCAGAAACCATTGTAATTCCACGAGATATCACCAAGAGTAGGTAAGCGTGATTGAGTCGCCACTGTATGACAGAGAGAGTGAATATTTTTCTTAGTTACAGAACGGTACCAACATTGGATTTTGCTTAAACTTGTTTACTTTACTAGGTAGCATATAGTAGGAACTTGTTTCTTTACTGTCTGTGCTGTAACATAGTGCTAACCTTTGACCTTTGAGTTATTAACTTTTTGGGTTCTTTTTCTCAATAAGGGGATGGGCACATTTATTCTGTTATTTTCCGATGTTCGTTTGATGTTGTCAAGTTTAATGATAATAAACAACAAAAGAAAACTTACCTTTATGTGTTGGTCAGACCCATACCTGATAAGGACTGTTGGTAGTCCTGAAAAGAACTATTATTAGTCCTGAAAAGGACTGTGCTAGCCCTGATAAGGAGTCAGTCACAGTGGTTATATATCACGTTCCAACATTCAACAATCATACCAAGTAACCAATTAATATGCATGATACTTTCATAACATAAAGATTAAACAAATCCTCAAATAAAAGTTGTAATTACAGTATTAATTTACATAGTAACTTTACATACCCTCGCAGGATCTAATTAAGATCAGTTTAGACTGGCTTTGTGGAGTAATAGAACTGCCTGGCTGCAAATAACAAGATATTGGCCTTTACACGGTCTCTCGCTTTTTTTCCCCCTCGCATGAGGTCGCATTGGCACCCACCCCAAACCCGGCTCTGGTCAAGACCACATGTCCCAACACAAGAAGACCCAATGACAAACTGTGTCACTGTAGTGATCCTCTGTGTTCTCAGCCGTCGTCCTTCCGTCTCTCGCTGTACAAGTGATTTTGAATAATCGCGCTTTCTTTATAAAGGCTGAGCGCGAATGTCTCGGAAGACAAAGGTCTGCAACTCTTATAACTTTCCAAAACTGTCCAACTTAGAGGGGTTTTGTATAAACATTAATAACACATAAGGGAGGGAAACCCGAGGCCTGTAAACAGTAAATTAATATTAGACAAACATGAAGGTATGTTTTCAGGCACTCGTAAGAAATAAAGAAGTAGAACACTAGACAACAGAAAAACAACAGACGTGAGTGGCTAACCCAGGGTTTGAACCCCGTATTTTCCGAACACCGCCTAGCTATACAAGCGAATCACACTATCCTCCCGGCCAGCTAGACATCCCCAAAAAAAGATGTTTTACTGACCGGTCATCAGTGCGAAACACAAGACAACACCGGAAGTTTACAATGGGCACCTCAGCCTATTCAGTAAAGCATCTTTTTTGGGGGATGCCTAGCTGGCCGGGAGGATAGTGTGATTCGCTTGTATAGCTAGGCGGTGTTGTCGTACGGAAGGTACGGGGTTCGAACCCTGGGTAAGCCACTCACGTCTGTTGTTTTTCTGTTGTCTAGTGTTCTACTTCTTTATTTCTTACGAGTGCCTGAAAACATACCTTTATGTTTGTTTAATTATAAGAGGGGTTTTGTGCTTGACGTGTTGCAAACTCCGCCCTCGTGCATCGCACATGTTCTAGTTAAAGCCTTCTGAACAACATTCTCCCATTCTCGGTAAGTTTATCTTTCCATCCATATGTTGTTTTCCTATATCGGTCACGTTAACGATTTATCTTGAATTATGAATAGGAAAAACAAAGGATTTCTCAATGCACGGAAACTTTTTCTTGCAAAACTCTTCACAACTACTTACTCCCTCCAAATTTCCTTGTACCTACACAAAAATGAAGATATTCCCGTCAAGAGGAGACCATTCTCATCCTTGTCTGTCATTTTGTTCTCTTTCCCGATATACTTTTATTATTTACTACTGGCATTCTGTTTTTCTGACATACGGCTTGTAGCCCAGTTTATTCTTATTCAATGCAGGCAGTACTACTGTTTTTCTGATATCTCATTAAGTTGTTCTGATACATGACAGAACTGTCTATTCATTTGTGCTGGTTCAGATATCGTATGCCTACACATGACACACTTACTTCGACTGGAGGACGGGGAAGCATGCCGGTTTTCAGTGACCCAAATGTTGACCTGTTAAAAGGTGATCTGTTCTTTCGTTCTTTTGTCTATACAAACTGTTCAACACATTATTAAGTTTACTGTAAACTATTTAATACACTATGTATGTCTCTAGCTACTAACATCCAAGGAATTATCGCTGACTAACTTAAACTTTCTAGCTACGAATCTTAATAACACCAGTATAACAACCTTCTTGCTTCGTCCTCAAACCAAACCAGCCCCGACTTCACTCCCCTTTCTTTTTTCCTTCCGGTCCTAGCCGTTTAGTTTACCCACACCAGATTTTGATGACGTCATTTGTTTAATACTAGTGCTAAAGTAGCTAGCTAGTTTGTTATACAATATTCTACTCAATAGTAGCGCTATTCACGCTAAAGTAGTAGGAATAGACCTAACTGTCACATACAACCCGGGGCTACCAAAATGTATCCCTGGGGGAGACATTTTCATCCTAGAAAAAAACGAAAACCCGAGAAAAAAACTAAAACCCGAGACAAAAAAAATAATGACACCCTTAAAATATAATGAATGGCATTAACAATCATAACGCATATAGATGCGCTTAAAATGGCTTACATCTCAAACACTTGATATGAAATTAATTACCGGGTACATCAGTAACATAACTGCCGTGCTAACGCACACATGCTCAAGAAAAAAATGCGGCCTACTAGAGCCTTAATGAACTGGCATTGAATGTGGGTGATCATGGACATTATCGTAGGTATGGAATGAATAAATGAAGAAGCACTGCTTTAATACAAACATAAGTGCTAACAATTAACTATACGTTTTAATTATCAACTCGAAAATGATTAGAAAACGATAAAATGAGTTTTAAAAAATTCCTCAAAAGGAACAACAAAGTCAGGAAGTATCAGTTTAAGTAAGCTAAACGCTCGTAAATGATGTGTCTGGCTAAACGCAGCTAGTATATTGCAAAATGTAGGACTACACACTCCAATGGCAGGGTTTTGTAATCAAGGGCTAAAGCACAGGGTTAGTAGCAAAGGGGAATAAAGTAGGAGGGGGAGCAGAAGGAATAGTGAATGACAAGGAGGGAAGGATGGTAGACAGAAAGAGACTTCCAAACAAGAAAGGAGTGAGTAAAAGAAAAAAAATTAGACATGAACAATGGGCATCTATCATGATTGAGCAGACACAAGAATAGAATATGTAGGGCGGACATGATTAAATGTAAGCACATAAGGAGTAAGCATAAAAGACAAGTCATTAGGTTAATACCGACATTAGCGAGATGATGATGACAATTAACAAACAATGCTTTATTCAATCATTAAATAGAAAATAAATAGAAAAGCAAAAAAAAAAAAAAAAATGGCGGCTTCAACATGGTAGGCACGAGAAGCAACTTCTGACTATAAACTGGAAAGTCAAGGGATGAACGAGTGGGATAAAATCTTAAGCATTTCAATTTTCGCGACCTGTTGGGACGATAATCGTGCATCATAACATTGATTTTGATAAGGAGAGGAGACAGTGTGGATCACATGAGGGGATGGAACAGGAAGGGAAGGACTAGGAACGGAGCGGAGAGGGGAACGGGCTGGAGGACGGACTGGAGGACGGACTGGAGGAAGGAGTAAGGTACGTGGAGGAGAATGACAACAAACTGTAGGTGTTCGAACCGGAATACGGGAACGATTTTGTTTAGAGAGTTTGGAAGGCTTACGCAGAGTAGAAGGAAACAACTGAGTCATTCGCGGTGGACTAAGAGACTGGCGTACAGGGAGTCTGGAACGAGGAAATAAAGGACGGACATGTTCTTGTGGCAGACGAAACCACTTGGGGTGGGGAGGTGAATCATCCGAGGTATTAGACAGATGCCTCTTGAAAGGATGGTGAACGGGAGAGAAAAGACTGTCTTCAGCGTTAGCGCTGGGGATAGAGGCCGTGGCGGACTCTAAGTCGTAATCCACTGGGGAGCAAAAACCGGAAGGCACCGAGGGATTGGAAGAGAGCGGAACAGCAGGAAGCCCCAAGGAATGGGTGGTGGTAGCTGTGGTAGAAGGAGCAAGAATAGCATCTGAGAAGACAGAGGTAGAGGGAGGCAAATGATAGTCAGTGGGAGGCCCAGAGGTGACGGGAGGAAGCGAAGCACGATAAACATCACAAGACCGAAGACGATGAAGAACTTCAGGGATAGGAACATCATCTTCCGAAGTAGAAGAATCACGAATTTGACGCTGACGATCAATCGCGGCGGAAGGAGGAGGAGGGGAGCGTGGATCATCAAGATGAGATGAAAGGGAAGAGTCATCAGAGAGTGATGAAGAAGAGGAAAAAGAAGTTCCCGATATTATTGGGTGTATATGGGCCTTCCAACATCCTTTTGTTGTCATGACACAGCTTCGTTCGTTTCTACATCCACTATAGTCTACCTCCCATATCTTTGTTTGTCTTATTTCTGCAATAAAATTTCTTATTGTCATTCTATTTCTTCTCCTGTTCAAGGTGTTCCAATGTCCGGACCTGAAATTTTGTTGGTAATAATGTGACTTGCGTTGGGGGCAATCACGAGCAATATGGCCTGGTCTAGTACATTTAAAACAAGTCGGTGTGGACACATTATGTATTTGAGACCCTTGGTGTTGTGGTCGACTTGAATGACGTTGGCTGGACTTGGAAGGTTCCCCGGAAAATGATGTCACCAGCGAACGGATATGTTGGAAATTGGCTGACTGGTTTACCGTATGAAGGGTAGAGGTTATGTCCTGTAATGCATGTACTGAAAAGTCGAGAGATTCCGGTAACGGCTGGTTAATGGCTTGTTGTTGGGACAGCTGTTGTAATTGCTGCTGCAATTGCTGATTCTGTTGCTGCAACTGTATTATCTGTTGTTCCATTTGTTGTGGAGAAGCCATTATAAAGAAATGCCTTCAATAGATGGAACAGGACTAGATCTTCAGAAACAAAGTCCTCAACGGGATGCACTGGATACTTCAAAAAATAAACAATGGTAAGTTGCTCAGGTATGTCACTCAGTGGTGGGAGATTTATGGGGTGACTTTTAGAATACTCTGCTAAATTACAAAAGAAAGTCTCCACCGGTATGAGTTGGTCAGTGCACCAAAATACTTTCTAGTGTCACAGGACAGTACTCTCTTAGGTTGACTGTACTTATGGCCACGTCATCTAATTTCTAGACTCGCTTACGCAAGAGATGGTGTTTCTTAGATGATATATATTTAACCCAGGTTTTTCTTGCAGCTCATATATGATGGAGACCTTTAATGGAGGGAACACCATATACTTTTCTTATTTACTACAGGCACCCTGTTTTTCTCTGACACACGGCTTGTAGCCCACTTTATTCTTATTCAATGCAGGCAGTACTACTGTTTTTCTGATATCTCATGTACTCCATTAAGTTATTCTGATACATGACAGATCTGTCTATTCATCTGTGCTAGTTCAGAGATCGTATGCCTACACATGACACACTTACTTCAACTGGAGGCCGGGGAAGCATGCCTGTTTTCAGTGACCCAAATGTTGACCTGTTAAAAGGTGACCTGTTCTTTCGTTCTTTTGTCTATACAAACTGTTCAACACATTATTAAGTTTACAGAAAACTATTTAATACACTATGTTTGTCTCTAGGTACTAACATTCAAGGAATTATCGCTGACTAACTTAAACTTTCTAGCTACGAATCTTAACAACACCAGTATAACAACCTTCTCGCTTCGTCCTCAAACCACACCAGCCCCGACTTCACTCATCTTTCTTTTTTCCTTCCGGTCCTAGCCGTTTAGTTTACCCACACAAGATTTTGATGACGTCATTTGTTTAATATGCATGGGGTGTCTAAAACCAGCCGGTCTCAACACTTTCCACACCTTTGTTTGAGGTCACCCTTTCCTCTCTTGCTCTATTTGGACTCTTCCACTCTTATCCTATTCTTCTATTTTTATGCCATCCTCCATAATATGTATGGATATACACGTTTTCTAATTTGTCTTGATTTTTTATTTCATATTCATTTATCTCTTACTTATTCTGTCTTCTTCTATTTCCAGTCCCCACTTTTATTATATTTGGGTAGTTTTTTTGTTTAGTTTCGTTTTTTAGTTTTTAGTTTCTTAGTATGTATTGTGTACATCCGGGGTCAGAAGTCACTTCCTTTTCAGCCATGCTTCGCCTTCAGGGAAGTACCTAGGTTTTATTTTTATTTTTATATTTCTTTAAGTTCTTATGTCTCCTATCTAGCCTTCACTTTCTTTCTTTTCCTGACGAAGGCCTTGTGGCCGTAACGTAGACTACTTTCTTTGTCTTTTGTCCTCGTAAGACGAATCACCTTTTTTCGATTTTTTTTCAAACCCACCCATTTGTTTAATACTAGTGCTAAAGTAGCTAGCTAGTTTGTTATACAATATTCTACTCAATAGTAGCGCTATTCACGCTAAAGTAGTAGGAATAGGCCTACCTGTCACATCTAACTATGCTTCGTACGATTTTATTCTTCCATATACAGTCATCGAAGTCTTTTTCCGATCTGTCCGTGGGAAACCCCGTTTCTGATTGGCTGCCTTAGATACACACAAGAAAATACTACTGCATTCATTTTTATCGGGCTTATATACATGTGTCTGACTTTTCCTGCCTTAATTTATTTAACTAGGCACTTGTGTAACATGATACAGTTATGCATGAGGATGACAATGTCATCGTGTAAAACGCATTGATACAGAAACCATTACTGCAAGTTTATTTGAAAGCGAGGTTTCGAATCCTTCAGAAACCTCGGATACACGAATTTCGTGTGAACGTAGCTTAAGAAGCTAAAAAGTTATAGAAAAACTAAAACTTAATGTTCCATACTCAGGCAGAGGGCCTATTCATGCATGTTTGTGTGTACTAATATTAATGTGAATGAGCAAGGTAATACAGATCAAAAGTTATTTGAACAAATTTTTTAAAAAGTTATTATTTTAGTTATTATTATACATATTTGATACATACTGTGACAGGTTATGAAATTGGACTACATTGATTCCCACCGGCGCCCGTCATTTCATTCAACCAACTCGATCCCCTAGCTTCCCTAATTAGCATGCACGTTTGTTACGCATTAGCCATGCCTTTATCGATATCTGTCTAACGTATAGTTTAGCCACGCCTATTTGTCTTGTTCCACGCGCTGACGAAACAGCTATTCATATATCTAACTGTCATTCCTTTAAAAGAGATCGGGTCGTTTTATTTGTAGAATCAAGAGGCGATAACCACAGTTACCTACCGCATCCGTTTGTTCGTGATCAGAGGGGACGTAATTAGCTACTGTCGTAGATTTTTGATAGGGAAATTAAGACGTGGGTTGGTCCCTTCTGGATAGATTAGAATAAGTGATAACCACAGTGAGATATAATAATAGAAATAGATTTCCACGAGTGAGATGGTAGAAATTAATAGAGGCTGTCCATGAAATCGAGAATCTTCTCTCTTTCAGCCTATCTTCTACAACAGATCTAGAGGAGTCAGACAGTCTATAAAATATATATTGAATATATATATATATATATATATATATATATATATATATATATATATATATATATATATACCACTCACGTCCACACACACACAAGTGACGACAGTTAGACGCACAGACGTGGAAAAAGTATAACAATGATTATATAGATATTTCGGAACGAGCTGACCGACACGCTGATTAAGTTTAAGCGAATTTTAATTATCATAATAAAATTCCATCACAACACATAAAATTACATCAAGCATATACAAATAGTCATAAAGTCAATGAATTGCTACAAAAATGATAGACCCAGAGGTATGATCTTTTCCCTCGATGTATAGTCCACAGTCCTGTTAGAAGAAAAGTGATAACCCCAAAGAGTCACGGATACATATGCTATAGTTTAAGATTTCCCTTTAAAGGTATGAACAGACTTTGATACTTTAATCTATCCTAAGGAAAATATTGTTTGCAATAAAAAAACTTGCATAAAGAAATTTAAGACAGCAAAATGGGTGCCAAAATACAACAATAAAGGAATCACTCAGTCCTGCATTCACTCTATTCAGTCAGCCGTGATCACTAGCTTGCATTCGTACTTACAGCTTTGGTAGCAACTTCTTGAAAAACAATTTTTAGGACATGCGCATACAGAATCTCCAGTGGTAGTCTTGGCCAAGGGAACCCCAGTCCCGCAAAGATAGGTTGAATCCACTACTTCAGGGAACGTTTCCTTGGTTATTCTTATTTTAGGATATCTGGTTCTGTCACATTAAAATTGTCCAGGCACGAACTTTAACAGCGAGCACAGTGTCAATAGCTTAGATTTATAGTAACTAGGAATGTCAGGTCGGTGCCTTCTCTCAGTATAGGTCTTTACTTGGTCACACCACAACTAGTCAGAACTCCGTCGGAATGTTACTGATAGTAATATTTTACTTGCCACAAGGGCTGAAATGTACTTGAGGTTTTTCTCAGGAAGAATTAAATCTGGCTCGATGGGCCCGTTACTTCATTTAATCTTAAAGTTCATGTAATGGGTACTCTGTCGTTCTGGATGTCAACGCAATGCCAGACAGGTTTTACTTTATACACCCAAGTCTTTAAGAAAAAAAATGTTTTTGTTCTTCACAGATGTTTCTCAGTACTAAAACCGTTGGTAAAGTTGGGCTACCCCAGTTTCACTGAATAAAGAGAAAACAACATATAAAATACTTATACATACTATTCCTCGGTTATAACTTACATTATAAACTGCAAGCGTAGAGCTTGTCTTATCGTGTAAATCTCCCGTGAAATAAGTTATATTACATAAATCAGTCATCATGAATTAGAAATACATACGTATTTCGTCAATACTCAATGATGAATCAGTGCAGTTATAAATTAGTTTGAAATATTCTCGACTAATTACTAGCAATTAATCTAAATTTATTTATAGCTGCATGAGTTTAAGCTAGAAATTATAATTTATTCTGCTTTCCACTGAAACACGTCAACTAGAGAATATAACAGACTTATAAATTTAATTACTTCTGCACAGAAATCTAACTAGTAAAATGAAATAAGCGATTATCACTGAATCACTCAATACTACTAGATATATATAATATTTACCTCCACACAGAACTACAGACTAACACCATGAACTAGGATCATTCAATATAAGGGTATTCCAGAACTCGGCAAAATGTCGAGAAACTAGGACTTCGCAATACACAAGAGATTTCCTAGCACTAGCGATCTGTCTACTGCAACTGGAGAATGACTGAATGAAATCAAGTCCAAACTGCGGGGTAGATATATGAAACAGACAAAGGATCCCACGCGACGAGATCAAAAGACGCTCTGCTCGCTAGCTAACGTCTATGTTGTCGGCAAAGGTGCGCAGAAACCATTTAATTCAGGAATCGAACCGTATATTTGCATTGCCATAGGTGCGAATTTTCGTAATTAAGGAGTGAAAGAACAGCATTTATGGATACATGCCTCGTCTCCTCCTAAATCAGCTATCAGTCGCTCAGGAAATTTTTGAAATGACTAGCTCGATATCTTAGAGCCATTGTACAAAGAGGATTATTTAGATTTTCGTGGAGATATTTTCATATTTTTCTGTTTTGCAGTAATTTATATACTAGCATTTAAGTAATATAATGTGTTAAAGTTTCTTCATTATATTTCACTGGAATTTTCTGTGTAAATTGAATGGCGTATTACTTCTTCTTCTTTGATCCACTGTCACTGAGCGTCAGCTCTTGGTGACCTTGATGCCTTTATATGGTACTGCGCAGATCGTATAAGCTGTTCTGAGCTGCCATACAGTGTATTGTCTATGGATGGGTTGTGTGGTAGCAGTTGTTGTCTCAGTCCCTGAAGTGTAGGGCACTGTAGTAGGTGGTGTTCTACTGTCTCCAACGGGTTAGGGCAGTGTCTACATTTTGCTATATTTTGTGAACATAGTCTGTTTCTGTGGCCATTTAGTTCAGAGTGACCTGTTCTCAATCTGAAGATTTTGGTTTGGTATCGTCGTTCGATATTGTTAATAAAATTTTTCTTATGTGGGGCTGTTTGGTGAATGAAGAGTCTTCTTCCTGTTTTAGCCTGTGCCCACGTGTTCAGCCAAACTTTTTTACAGTTGTTTATCACTATATGTTTAACTGTTAACATATCCAATGGTTGATCAATCTGTGGCATTTTTGCTCCCTTCTTTGCCAGTCTATCAGCAACTTCATTCAATGTGATGTTTACATATAGCTAATTTTTCCAGCTGTAACGAAAAATTAATTACTCGCTATTCCCCAGTAATAGATGCTTTACTTAATTAATTGACGTAAGGCGATTGATAATTGATGGGATATAATTTACTCCTATTCATTATGTGTAATTTTGTAAATGACTAAGTGTTTATATCACATGTTAAAAGCGATAAGATAGCTAGACACTTGTGGTTTATAATCTAATTTAATAACGTAGTGGCTAAAGAGGTCTTACTTAACGCGTGTTAGGATATGATACTAATTATGGTTACATATTTGCTTTTCTTCCTAAAATCTAGGCTGATCATAACCCTGCGATCTAGCGGTCTTATGGTCTTATGTTATTATAAGCATACAGACATTATTGTAGTCGAATCTTCATGTTTCGACAGTGTGCGTTCCACCTTCTTCATTCCTGAAAGAGGCAAACAAGAAAACAAAAACAATAACTATTATAATAACCAGATTTTTTTCATATAAATATTAACAGCCTGCTGTGGCAGAATTTCGCAGTCCGCAACCAGGATAGTCTGGGGCTGAGCTTGGCAAAGAATCTGACTCTGTATAGTCTTAGAACCTGTTAGAGTTATTTCCATGGAATGCCTGCGACAACTATTGGGTAAGCGAATATGAATGTGGCCACAGTATAAATGATTGAATTAACTGAACGATAGAAACATAATTTTTCTTTGGTTACCACTATTAGACCAATCTTCTTTTTTTATTTCTCATTAACCTGAGTATTTACGGGACAGTTTAATAGGGAACTGGTATTTTTCCATTACTGACTATTCCATACTACCTCATTGTTAACTTTTGATTTTTTGGGTTAATTACCTCTGTTGGGATCTTCGTTCTTTTCCTTTACCAGAGGGGATGACTTATTGGATTAATTTCATTTTTTCTGTAAACCATGCTTTATTGATGTAGATGCTTGATGTTGTAAAGTTCTAGTGATAATAAACTTAATACACCTTAAGTTATCGTGTTGGTCAACCCTGCCCATATCTGTTATCCATAGTTGGTTTTCACGTTCGTGCGTATTTTGTCACAAAATTATGTGTATGTGGGTGCAGTGTAACTTGTATTTTGTATAAGGAGAGAAAGTGAATCTGATTTAGTCGTACAGCTAGGCTGGATTAGAGAAATTACTCAATCCAGAGACTGTTCTCTCTCTTACACTATCACCTCGTGAGAAAAACTATTTCTTACACCTTACTCTCACATCTTCTTCTTCCTCTTCTTCCTCGTTCGCCCTAAAAAGAACGGTGGTTGCGTTGTGTCTGTTTACGCCTAAGCTGTGATATCTGCACCTTTCGTTCGACACATCCGACTTCAGCACGACATTTTTTGGACCGGGTTTGCCTTCCCTCTGCGATCCGTACTCGCTCAGCCAGACTGCACTGCCGCAGACTGTTTCCAGGACCACCACGTGGAGGTGCAGTCCGGTCTTGACCAGCTCTGGTTCGCTGGTCCTGATGCAAGCAGTCAAGCTATGGGTCGCTGACTGCATTCACTATTGCTGCATCTTTGGGTCCCACTCTCACATAATTATCACTATCACCTCTGCTCGGACAGGACCATAAATATCTCAAACCTATCTTATATAAAATTTACGACACATCACAATGTTGTAAGAAAATATTATAGAACAATCGCACAGACCTTATCAGGGGCAGATTCTGTATCAGTATCCATCTCATGCCGGCGTCTGTGGCCTAATGGATATGAACGCAGTATCATAATCCAGATATACCAGGTTCGAAACCTGCTGCAGGCGGTTTGGTAGCAGATCGCTTAGTGTGGATTTTTAACAATGGTATAAGCGCCGTACCGTTCAGAAAGCAATGGCAAACTACTGAATGAAAAAATTGCCTAGAAAAATCACAAACAGCCAATAAAAGCTGGGGTTGATTGCCACGTCCTGTAAAGGATAAGCAACTAACTTTTTATCCATCTCAAAAGTGCATGCTGTTCTGGAAGATTCTGTCTTATTGTCAGGGTCGTCTATCGATGAGGCTGAAAACAGATTCCGAAGGTTGAAAAGCTCTGCGGGACCGAATCGTGATTCTCGCTATAGTAGACTGGTCGTGGCTTTTTCCTCTTCTCTGCCAATATTAGGTTATAATTAATGAAATTATTTTGGGCGAAAATGCAATAACTACCTTTGTAAATATACTGCAGTGTACTTTAATACATTACAAATCAGCACATTCAATCCATTGCTAAAACGTCCAACAAATTTTTTTTTTAAGTTTGAGAAAAATGCAAGTCCAGTTTTTCACATGCTTACTGATCGTAATGCTCAGCTAGCGTATAGTAGAACGGGGTCGGAGTGGTTAAGAGGTATGGCGCCCGCCTCGTATTAGAGAGGTAGCTGGTTCGAATCCCAGTTGAGGGAATATAATTTATGGAAATTTTTTTTTCAGAACCAGAAGTCCTAATTATGTCACCCCCCCCGCCCCCCCCCCCCCCCCCCCCCCCCCCCCCCCCCCCACCCATACCCCTGGTCTCATGGGTAGTGAGATCGGATACCTAGCCTTCTCGGATAAGGGCGAAAAAAAAGGAGGTCCCGTGTGCAAGTTGCGCATGTTAAAAATCAAACCAAACCTAATAGCATAACTGAATTTAGCTCGTGCACAAAAAATAGGCGTGTAAAAGATAGCTCGCGCATAGCAGCCAGGGTCCTCCACTGCGCTCTATCCTCAGCAATGCGTACAAGTGTGGAAAAACCGTGTCCTGCCCATTCTTTGATGTTATCAGCCCAGGATTTTCTCTGCCTTCCTCTTCTCCGTTTACCTTCGACTGTTCCCTGAAGGATCGTTTTCGAAAGGGAGTCATGACGAGTTACATGCCCAAACCAGGCAAGCTTTCGACGTTTCACTATTGACAAAAGTGGTTCTTGGTGGCCTGCATAGGTGTTTATCTTCTCTCTAACGTAGACATTTGTTTTGTGCTCTTTATAGCAAATGCGCAAAATTCTTCTATAACATTTATGCTCGAAAGCCTGAATCCTTCGCTCCGTATCTGCAGTGAGTGTCCAGCCCTCACACCCATAAAAGAGAATAGATAATACAAGTGATTTGTAAAATTTGATCTTCACAGGAAAACTGATGTTACTTTTCCAGATCACATTCAACCTTGTCATGGCAGCTGAGGCCATCTCAAGTCTTGTCTTGATTTCTTTAATTGATCTTCCATCACTACATATAGTGGACCCGAGATATTTAAAGGTGTTAACTTCTTCTAACGTTTGCCCATTTAACGTAATGTTGGTCGGAACATGTTTCTTATGGCTATTCACCAATATCTTGGTTTTTTCTATATTAATTTCCATCCCATACGTTCTTTTTACTTTCTCCAGTCTAGAGGTAAGGTCTTGAAGTTCTGATTCTGATCCAGCTATCAGATCAACATCATCAGCAAAACGTAGGTTGCACAGAGGTCGGCCTCCAATCGATATGGTAATCGATATATATATACTGTTCAAAAAAAGAAACGCATGGCTATCCGAGGGCGCGTTTTTATGAGTTTGTAAGTAAAATTTGGTGCTAGGGTATATAAAAACCAGCCTCAAATGTTCTTTACAGTGTCAAATGCACGTGTTGATCTGAATTGCGTTCGTTTTTATAATCGTTACAACGCAGTGGTCAATAGTGTTTATGACACAATTTTTGACCACAGCTCATGTTGCGCGCACGTGAAAGCAACAAAATTTGGAGTGAACACCATTCACTGCCTGGCGTGAACATCAATGCCATCCGCTACAAAGACACGCTAGACAACCTGCATACAGCCATCAAGAATAAACGACCCGGCATGCTTTCGCGTGGTGTGATTCTGTTGCACGACGATGCTCGTCCACATGTTGCGAACATTGTGCAGGAAGCGTTAGCAAGGAAAATGTGGGAAGTTCTGCCACACCCAGCCTACAGCCCCGATCTGTCACCAAGTGACTTTCATTTGTTGGGACCCTTAAAAAAATGTCTAAAGGGACAACGATTCGACTCCGATGCAGACGTCAGGGCCTCGGTGACCAAATGGTTCAATAAGCAACCAAAGTCATTTTTCTCGGACGGCATCCGCCGTCTACCCAAGCAGTGGGATGCGTGTCTGAATGCCTATGGTGACTATTTCTAAAGAACCCCAGTGGGTACTTGCGTCATAACAATTGCTGTTTTTAATTCTACTACTCCTGCTGATGTACCTTACATATATTTGTTATAAAGCCACTGGGACGGGTTTCATTTGAACACACCTCGTATACATACATATATATATATATATAAATATATATATATTATAATATATATATATATATATATATATATATATATATATATATATATATATATATATATATACACACACACACACTGGATGCGGCAAAATTCAGGTCCCATAGGAAATTTATTATATAAATTACATTAAATGTTCGAATTGCTTGCCATTTTCTTCTTATCACTTCTTGACTCGTTGAACACATGACCTATGAACCTGTCTAAGTAGAGTAACATTCTCTCTAATGGCTTCAAATTTTGATGTGATGTTTTCCTTTAGATTTTGTATTGTTCTAGGTCGGTTGACATAAACCACAGATTTAAGGTAGCCCCATATGAAATAATCTTAAAGGAGTTAGTTCTGGTGACCTGGGTAGCCATTCAATAGACCCACGTGATTTAATCCGCTTCCCTGGAAATGCTTCTTGTAAAAACTGCCGGACATTTTTCGCGAAATGAGGTTGAGCCATCATGCAACTGAAGTGACATAGCTACTTGTTCTCGTAATGGAATGTCATCCAATTAAGCCATAAGGAAATGTTGCAGCATATTATGGTAGGATTCCCCTGTTACACCGCTGGGAAAGAAATATATAGAATAGAACCCTGGGGAAACACCAGTATTTATTACGGTTGGGTTTGAACAGAAGTTTTTATAAGAAACTTCTTGTTTTCAGTCTGATAGGAATGATTTAATTATCGTCACTAGTTGAAGGTTTACTTTTGATGTTTCTGGTTTTCTAATTAAAATAGAGTGATCTATCATATCGAATGTTTTTTTTAAAGTCTACAAAGACTGTCCCACATATGTTCTCGTTATTAATATTTAGGTACCAGTTGTCTATCGTCTTAATTACAGCGGTGTGACATGAATGTTTAAGTCTAAACCCCGACTGTCTATTAATTAGCAAGTCGTTGTTAACAGGGTGTTGTAGTGTTATTTTATGTAGGTGCTTTTCCTGTGGTTTGGATAGCGATGATATTAGAGAGATTGGTTTATAGTTACCAAGGTTACAATTATCAGTGGAACCTGGTTTGAAAAGATGATATACCTTTGCGACTTTAAAGTGCGACGGAAAGTAACTCTTTGGTATACATTGATTGAATATGTATATTAGCAAATCAATAAAGATGGGATAGTTATTTCAAAATAAAAATACAAATGACATAGCAGCTATAGGGAACACATGAAAATCAACAGAAGGACAGTACAAATACACACATTTTTGACACAGATGTCAAGGCAGTACTGTTGTATGGCTTTTAAGCGTGAAGAAAATAAAAAAAATCCCTCAGAAATGAGGTATCTGAAGAAGGTGGTTGAAGTAACAAGAAGAGACATGGTCCGCAACCAGACGATGCGTCAAGGTCTAAAAACCCAACCCCTGCAGACCCAAGTAGAACAGTCACAACTGAGATGGTTTGGCCATGTCTGCAGAATGGGAGAAGATCGGCTACCACGGCAAGCGTGGGAAACTAAGAGCCAGGGATCCAGACCTCCAGGACGACCCAAAGTCCGCTGGGAGAACAACATTAGACAATCTTTGAAGGAACGAGGACTAGAATGGAACCAAGCCAGGAGGAAGACAGCCGATAGAATAGTATGGTGCTTTCTCTTACAAACCTCTGCACCTCACGGTAGAAGAGGAACGACCAAGTAAGTAAGAAAATAAATAAACAACAGCCAAGAATTACAGGTTTTAGTAAATGAATGATTAACAATGGAGTGGCGAGATGGATGATAGAAATATAGATATAGTTCACAGAAATGGAGAAGAGAGCTGGTGAACTAGTGTAGGGATGGCACAGGACAAGTTAGGTAGTTTTTAGATGTTAGCTGTAGAAGAGAAAGGTTAAGTAAGTTACCTTCTCGCTAGATATATCCTATGCTCCAAGGGTGTCTCTATAATAGTTGATGTAAAATGCAGCTGTTTAATTATCTCTACCAATTTAAATATTAATTAATTCTCCTAACTTCCACACAATAATAGAATTTTAAAGAGAAACTGGAATTTAAAAACAATCAATCAACTGCGATTTATAAAATAAATCTGTACTTTTATTAATTAAAATAGAAGTTTGGTAAAGATTGATGGGATGTATTTACACAAATCCCAAGTTGGAAATTATCAGGTGTCAATGTCTTTGTTCATCATTTCAGACAATTTGTGACTTCTTGATCTTGTTTCGTCAAAGTAATGATTACTTATATCATTCAGGTCTCTTCGCTGCCGTCTCTACACGCCATACATTAAGAGTTGACGTCAAGATACTTAATCCACCTGGACAGGTAGGCCCAATGCTACCATCCGGCGAAATTGTCTTTTATGCTTCTTATCAGGAGCTCTTCTTGTGACTCTCTCGGATAAGAACCTGAAACATATGCACAGATAACGGTATTTCTTTCCTACCACCAATGTGATTCTGCGATGATGACGGGCCACTATCGATCAGAATCCTCATTTAGACAATATAGTCCATGAGGCCGTAGTCAGGTCAAAGAAGTACGTCATACAATCAATAAAATACATCTTCAACTATAGACATCATTTACACATTTTTCTGATTCTGTCTTGATTACTTCCCTTTGGTCACAAGTCATGCCAAAAGTGGTTTCCCTTTAAAGATATTACATCAAAGAAATTTTTAATTGAACGGAAGAAACTAAGGAAGCGAAGAAACAGTTGAAGAAGAAGAAGACGACGAACTCTCTGGCATCTAGCATTAAAAAGCTATGCCCTAAAAAGGATTGTAAGCTTTTATAGCTAGTATTGCTCAGTCCCTGAAAAGGACTTCTAGATACGTCATGCTGTTTAAGATTGTTCAGGTTAAATTCAGATTGGGAACCCATTTCAGTTATCAGCACAGCGTTTAGAGAACCAAAGTTAAGATATCAGTAGGTAATTCAAAGCCAATGCTAACATTAATATTAATGTTACCGGTGTGTTTTCTTTACTGGACTGACATTGACAATAATGTTGTCAGGGCTGTCGGGCTTAATACATGTGGCCGACGTATTTCTTGATAACGCGAATTTAATGTGGGCCGTTACTTTGGCTTATGGTACTGACAATGAAGCCCGGTAACAATGTTTATAGGGTCAAGACAGTATGATCAAACTGGCGATAAATGGATGCTGTACTCATAGTGAACAGTTGACGACAAAACAAGCTTTATTGTAGATATACTTTGACACCAGTAATGTAGACGATCATCATCCTTATATTCATGGCAGAAACAAGTACATAACCAATACTATCAACATGGACGTTGACTGACTGCACTAACCGCTACCACGTGGAGGCTAGCAGAAGCTCTACAGTAATTTACCAGTAGACTACATGGGTTTACCACAGAGTGACCATGTTAACAATCCTGAGCATATATATAGTTATTTAATTACGGCCCAATCAACTCCCAACGTTAGTGGGATACACTTGCATTGTTTTGACATACGTGGTCAAGCTGAAGCTCTGGCATAATGATTACAGGAGACTAAGTATCGGAGGCGAGATACTTAAAACGAGCCGTTGCTGGCTAAATATTTGAAATAAAACTACTCTTGGTATTGCTTATCAAGAATATCATCTTCATCTTCCAGATGATTATAATTTCTTTATAACCATGCATTTCCTAGACTAAGGACAAGCACACGAAAAATTCACGTCTATACAAGACGGAGGATATCTGGATCTGCCTTAAGTACGTTGCCCGGATAGCAACAAATCACCGCGACAAACCGCGCCATATCCTTTTAATAATGGTGCACGGTCGTACGCAAATAATTGAACATACAATTAACCTAGATGCGCTCAAATGTGCGTCTACAAGATAGTAGACGTACATGTGAGGATCTCAAACATTTAACTCCCCCTCTATGAATATAAAATAACTTAACAATTAAATATTACAGCAATTTACATAGCACCACAATACTTGTAACCCAATAATAAATACAAGTTTAACATACCCTTCAGACACAGTATTACGAATCTGAGCTTACAACTTATGCAAGTCTGCTCACAACCAGGTAAGCTTTGCTTTTCTCAGATAGTGGCTGTGGCTATGTGGATTCGACATGCGTGTGTCAGTCCGCTGGATATCTTTTCAAAAATTGAATCTGAGTTGGCTTATATACCCAATCCTATATCTAAACCTTGTTTCCTCAGAGGTTTGCGTCTGCGTTCATTTTAACTCTTGCAGCTTGCGTGAGATTTCGATGCTGTTAAGCTATTTTTCCCACAAAATCATGATTTCCTCCTCAGTTACCAAAGATAATGATTTCCCACTGCCATTTGCAGAGCTGTTCAAATCCTAAGAAGAATTGTTCCGCTCGTTATAACGTTATAACATAATTTTTCTCTGCGATTCAGAATTTATCATAAAGACATTAGTTTACGTGGCATTTCTAGAGTGTCTTGCCCGTTTCGATACAAATGGGCAAGACACATACTGAGAAAGTCTGTTAAAAGTATTAGAAGGCAGCCCTGGTTCTGGATTCAAATGGTAAGAGAAAACGAGTGAGACCGAAAAAACACACTGAGAAGGGAATTGCAGACACAGTTGAAAGCGATTAAACAGAGATACCATTTGAATAAAAGACAGGAAGGCTTGGTCTGAACTTGTTGAAGGCATATGCCAAGTGCTGATGCCAGGTTATTTTGCGCCCTAGGCACGGTTAACTACTTGCAACCCCCACACAAGCAATTTGTCAACTTTAATTTTCAAAAACAGATGTCTTGTATCCAAAATTTAAAAAAAACTTGAGCTTTAAATTTATTTTAAATTGCAAGAATAAGTAATCTTTGATTATCTTTCTCAGATACAGAATAAAATGTTTTAGCACACAAATCATTTTGAACAATCTTGTGAATTGTTATGTTAAAATTTATGTTTCTTAAAAGTTTCAATTTCAGTTACATAAAAATCTGATTTTGCGTGCCTTTTCCTTTACACACTTTGTCACCAATTCCTTCTGGTCAAGTGATGATGCTTAGGCATGTTCAATTGGCATAGTTGCCAAGCCACCTAGTCTCTTTAGCAACATTGTTGGGCATATATATGTTTTAATAAGTTTGAGCTTTCAGAAACTGTGTTCACCATTTGCCACTGGAAGTGTGAGAAGGACAATTAGAACAATAGAAACATAAACACATTATCCATGAGTTTTTGTTGTAGTATGAAGAGAAATAATCCTACTGGCTGCTGTCGCGGGATTGTATCCCCTGCTCTGCAGTAGTGGTCCTAAAATGACCAAACTTAGAGTATTATAATGATGATGATGATGTTATAATCTCTTTAGCTGTGAGCAGGTAGCTCTTGACAGCCCATTGCCTCTCTGACAAAAGTACATGTCTTCCTCAGTTGTTGTGATGATGTGTAGAGTGTATTGTGGATGGTTGGGTGCGATGGGAGTAGCTGGTGTCTTGGGCACTGTAACAGTAGGTGTCGCAGGTCAGTTAGTCTTGGGCACTGTAACAGTAGGTGTCGCAGGTCAGTTAGTCTTGGGCACTGTAACAGTAGGTGTCGCAGGTCAGTTAGTCTTGGGCACTATAACAGTAGGTGTCGCAGGTCAGTTAGTCTTGGGCACTGTAACAGCAGGTTTCGCAGGTCAGTTAGTCTTAGGGACTGTAACAGTAGGTGTCGCAGGTCAGTTAGTCTTGGGCACTGTAACAGCAGGTGTCGCAGGTCAGTTAGTCTTGGGCACTGTAACAGCAGGTGTCGCAGGTCAGTTAGTCTTGGGCCCTGTAACAGCAGGTGTCGCAGGTCAGTTAGTCTTGGGCACTGTAACAGTAGGTGTTCAACTGATTCCTCATGGTGGTGGCAGTGACTACAGTTTGGTTCACGTAGTGGGTCTATTTTATTTAAATGTTTATTGACAGGGGCATGGCCTGTTCTCAGCTGGAAGATTAGGCTCTAATCTCTTCTTTTCAGTTGTTTAACTTTATCTTGAGGGTTTGGCTTCGCTTGATGTTTGAAGAAAGGACGCCCTGTCTGGGAGGTGGCCCAGTGGTTTATCTATTCTTGATTTTAATTGTTTCTCCGGATCTGTTGGCAGGTTTGCAGTGTGGTACTTGATGGGAACTGGGGCAGTGCTGCTCCACTTTTGGATAGTTTATCGGCTTTTTCATTTCCTGGGACTCCGACATGCCCAGGGATCCACTGGAGTGTAACTTCGACGCCATAGGAAGTGAACAGCTGGTCAATTAATATGCAAATGTTATTAACATCAGGAGACATTTTGCTATCTAGGGCTTGAAGTGCTGATCTTGAGTCTGAGAATATAACGATGTCCTCAGGTGGTGTGATGACACTTTCAAAGTCTGAGATTAACCCTCACAATGCTTTTTCTAGTGCTGTTATTTCTTCATCATAGCTGGAGCAAATTTCTCCGCAAGGGTCAAAGATGCAAGGGTGGTCTTCTGGGTGCATGTTGGGATATTTTATCACTGCACCATATCCAGCGTTGGTGGTAGCTTCACATGCAGATTCATATGTGTATACATGGATGATATCTTGTGAATATGAGTCTATAATTTCTAAGGCGATGGTTTTCAGTAGTGGAGCTAGGGTGTTCTTGTCTGCTGAGGAGTCAGAGAGTTCAGTTCAAACTTTTGGAGTAGTTGCCTGCCAACAAGGCGGTTCATTATTGATAGTTGGCATTGGCTTTCTAATTGCTGGTAGGTGGTGTTTAATGCTAGCATCTTTTGCATTTTAAAGACAATGTGTCTTGTGTATTCTGTGTTTTTGGTGTCACTGCTCTATCATTTTCCTATTCTGATCCGTTGTGTCAATTCTCAGATACCTTTCGTATGTTTCCACTGCTAAGCGTTCTCTTCTTAGGTTTAAAGGTTCAATTTTGGTGTTGATTTCACTTGCATCTGTCGGCGTTGTCTTCGTGGCACCACTTATAAATCGTAGAGGGTGATTTTGAACTTCGTCTAACTTTTGTAGGAGGCTTTTGCTTGCAATAGTTTGTAGGGGGAGCGAGTAGTCAGTGACTGAGCCGATATATCCAGCATAGAGCTGGCGTAATGAGTGCTGGTCTGCACAATCACGAATAGTATCGGAGAGATGGTACATCCCATCGCAATTCCAACTTCAAGGCCAATTCACTTCTTTGTGTACTCTCTGGTTGAAAATCTGACAGAAAACCCTGCGAAATACAGCTTCAGCATTGCTGCAATCTCTTGTGGAACATGATACATTTCTAGGGCCTGCCACAACATCTGGTGTGGAACGGATCCATAAGCATTTGCTAGATCTAACCAGATTACATGGATGTTTGTTCTGTCAGACTTCGCCTATTGGATTGCTTCCCAGATCATTGTGACATGCTCTAGACATTCTGGTGTACCTGGGATACCTCCTTTCTTAATGGTAGTGTCAATGTACCCATTTGCCAGGAGGTATGTAGTGAGAATTTTCGCCATCACTGAGAAGAATATCTTCCCTTCCAGATTAAGTAGTGAGATTGGCCTGAACTGACTGATGTCTGTGGAATTTTGTTCCGTCGGGATGTAGACTCCGTTCGCCTTTCTCCATTCCTTGCTTACAAGCTGGGTTTTCCACTCATTCTTCAGTAAACGGAGCAGTCGTTTGAGCACCTCAGGGCATCTCTTATACATAACATATGGAACACCTATTAGGACCTGGAGCTGACTTGCACCGACCTTTCTGGGCAATACTTTCTAACTCTTGCATCGTTAGGGGTTTGGTGTTAAATTCAGCTCCTGGCTTACTCGGCCATTTAAGGCCTGCCATGCTGCTGAGCGGCTCATCTTTTCGACCATCTGAATATGTCATTCTAAGGTGTTCTTCCAGGTCTTCTTTCTTGATGTTTAGCGTACCCGACTGTGGCTGCTCAAAAAGTTCTTTGGCGAACTTGAAGGGCTCCCTGAAGAATCTTTCCCTTCCCTTCGAGTCTTCCTTCTCTTCCTGCACAACCTTCTGCTCTACAAAGGGCATTATGTTGGCCTTTCAGGTGCTCCCACACCTGTCGTAACCCTTCCTTCTCTGTGGCAACTGCGTTCTTGAACACTTTTCAGGCATGCTTCTTCTGTTTCCTGATTTCTTCTATTTTAATTGTCTTCTACTTTTCGCGGTCGGTTACCTTCCCTTACCTCCCTGGCTCCGAACACTTTGCGACAGTGAAGATATATTATGTCGCCGAAGATTTCCAGCTTCTTCTCCAAAGTTATCTGCTTCAGGTTGTTATCCAGCTCTTTTGCCAAGGCTTCGTCCAGCTGTTCCCAAAGCCCTTTTGCACTGGCGGGTGGAAACTTGATTGCATCTCTCTTCCCGTCCAAGAAGTGTGTGAGATCATCATCAGGCAGATCAACTTGAATGTACTCAGCACTGTGGATTGACTCCTGGCTGCGTTCTTCTAACGTCTTACCCGTCGAGACAGAGCGCTGTTGATCTCCCCCTGATGAACTCCAACACCCCTTTTTCGTTCTGTGGATTTCCATTCCTCTCTGAGTAGAGAATTTCCTACCACAGGCACATGGAAATTCCAGCCGTTGTTCAGAGCTCGAAGTCCGTGTAACGGGTCTGGTCGATTCCAATGAGGCGCCTGTGGATTCATCATTCTTCCCCCCCCCCCCCTTTTCGGTGAATCCTGGGAACATCTATCATTGGGTCCTGTAGCAATTGTAATACAGCTTACGGGGTGCTAACCCGGTCAGCCGGTTTCTAGTCTTTCCCAGTGTCATCTGTCTTTCCAGAAGCCCATCGGTCTTTTCCCGATTGTCACTGGTTTGACCATGCAACTATGATAGGAAACTCTTTACAGAGCGATACAACAGGAGGCAATCTGATCATCAGAAGGAGTCTCCGCGTCGAACAAGTGTTTCGGCCCTTTACACTCTAAGGGGGGCGGGCCCACTTGGGTCATGACTCCCAAATGTCTCAGCCTCCTGTTGTCTTGTATCGAAAATGAACCCATTTCACTTTGGTAGCAACTTTAAAATCCACAACTCCGCCAGCTGTGGAGGCAATTGTGAAAGTAACAAAGAGAAGACAAATTATTCCGTTCGTTCCGTCGCACACCACGACTAGGGACAAACACTGACACACCTGCGCGAAGCCGACGAGGCAAGCCACTGCGCTCTAGCAACTGAAATTCTCTGCCCAACACCTCTTATAATATACGCCGCGTGTTGCCCGTCAGTCATATCCCTTTCACCAGTACACAGAACAAAACGTATTGTGGACTTTGAAAAATTTCTGATGTTTTCTGTACGGCAGAGTTTACTGTCACGAGTTCCATAGCCCATTGCGGTTGTTCCACAGCCAGCATGATGCTTTTTCGGAAGTTTCACTAAGCCTCTTCAGTGCCCTTGTTCTCGACCGTCCCCTCAGCCCCAACAGTTTCAATAAATCATACACTGATGCAGCCACGAGCCCTCTTGCGCCCACCTCAACAGCCATGACCCTTGCAGTGAACCCATCGTGTCTTAGCTTACTTGGCCGCTTTGAACGAATGTTGCTCGTCCAATCTGGATTCAAATGTCACGGTCAATTCAATCAGTATAACCTGAAGCGATGCTGAAGAATGAAGAACTATATCCGGCCGTCTCCGCGATTTTCTGATACTCTCTGGATATGCCCCTCGTCCAGGTAGGTCTACCGCCATCTACCAGTCGTTTGCACAGTCAAGAAGAGATGGTAAACTGCTACCTGGTTTACTCGGTTTGGGGTGTGCTGACTTTCCTGCCCACAGAAAGTATGTATTTGCGGTGCTCGGCCTGGCTTTGATATTCGCATTCATCCTTGCCAGTATTCCAATACCAAACCAATCGCAAATAAGCGTCGAATTTTGATCAGGGTTCCCCCCTGTCATGTTGAGCATTATTACATGACAACATAAGATATTTCCTTTTGATTTTATTTTGAAACTCATCAAAACGTACTCCATAATCATAAAAGGTCTTGCCACGTCCGTGTAACTTGTCGTGTTTACCTAAAATCACTACATCGCCGTTCTAACATAGATTATCACTAATAATATCTTCCACGATGTGACTTCCTCGTAGTTGTTTATTACAACAAAATCATCTGCCGGAAGTGTTATATTATTTCTCACATTTCACTCCTTTCCATCTGGTCATGTCTGCAGAATTAATACATTATCTTAAAATACCATCTGTTGTCCAGGCTGAAAACCCGTGGCATATTTTGTTTTGTGGCAATACTCTGCGAGTTGTGTCTACGACTCAAATATTTCGTTATCGACATTCTCCGATACAAGTCTGAGTTTGTCGTCAGATGCCATCTGGTGTGAAGAAGATTACACTGTGCGTCTGGCTCAACAATAAGAATGTCGTTAAATGTAAACTTTTAATCCATCAAGTGTTGACACATAATCAAACACACGCGTCGACGTGGCTAAAAAAAAAAATCAGTCACATAAACAGGATGGGCGTAACAAGATAACCTCGATCAATAAAAGCGTACACACAATAATGAATGAAAGAGAGGATTGACGAAAGAATTTAGACGATAATGTCGTCACAGCGGCGTAGACTTTCGAAGTCTTCAAGCTATTGCTGTAAGTTCACAGCATAGATCTTCAACATCAATATCTTTGTACTTCTTTCCATTGTGCATCAATCATGTTCCCAAATTCTTGCAGGCTGTCGTAAGTTGATATTGGTGCAACTACAACAGTAGTTGTCGCTGGTGATGGCCTATGGAATGGTTTCAAGAAGGTCTCCAGAAATCGGCTCGTTAAGACAGAAAGAGACCTATTCGAGATAAGGACAAGACGAAGAGAATGCCAATGCTTGACACTAGATAGTGTTCTCTAGTAAATTATGGAAAGTGTTCTATTTCCCCACGACCTTAGCTTCTGTCTTCAGATCCAGTAAAGAAAGAAAAAGCCCCCAATCACATCTAAATGTAGAATTTTACCTATAAGTAAACATTTAACACCGACAGCACGAGTGATAATTTAACAAACTAGATAATGATCAAACGGGTATTGGGTTTATTAATTAAATATTTACACATATAGCGTTAGCAGAGAAATAAAAAGTGATGATGGTGAAGGGCTATTCACACACACACACACACACACACACACACACACACACACACACACACACACACACACACACACACATACACAGAGAGAGAGATGAGATATAAATAATGTAGTTAGTTAACTATGAGAATGAAACGATGTGAAGAGTGGAGTAATGATCTGATGATGTGATACATTGAGTGTTACCACTCTGGTGTTCAATCTACACTGTCTATGTGTCTCTTAATGCTCCTCCACTGTATGATGATACACAGATGTGTATAGACTGTCCAATTTAGGTGTATGATATGTTGTGTGGTTTATCTCCAAGACGAGGACGTATTGATGAAAACTATTGCATTAAAGAGAGCTGTGACGATATACAGCCCTTCAATCCTTTGGCAATCACTATGTAGTGTTGACAACCCGTTGACAGTTGTTTCAGAAAAAAGGACCGCGGTCTCATCTCTGAAAGGCACTGGCTAGACTGAAGCTCGTCACGAAATGATCTTGGTATGTAGATTCATCAACTTGAGTATGTACTCCTGATTAATAAGATATGCTTTGGAGTGAGTTGAATTTGCTAGCTGTATATTGTAAATATGAAATCTTGAGTCATAAAATGTGCTCTTGTGATGAGTTGAGCTTGATATAAATATGAGAATCCACTTATGCGTGCTTTAGCTTGAATCAGGCGCTAAGCTGTTGAGTGAGTTTAACGATGTAAATATGAGAATCAACTTCTGAGCACTTAATAAGCAGGTGAGTAAAATGGCTGATCATCCACCGTTTAAAACGTGGGCGAGAAATCCTCCTTTTAACTTATGAAGTGAAGGATGACCTATTTTGTGAAGTCTGCTCTCCGGACGTACACTTTATTAGCTTCCTTCCGGTTAGACGCCAAAGACGTAATGTGTAGACTCAGTCTTCTGTTGAACTAAAGATACACAAAATGACTTCGCAAATTTCACATCTAATATCAATGGTTGACTTTCTCTTATATAATCCTCACTACTGATCCCTCTGTTCTCAATTCTCTGGCAATGCTTATGGATAACTTGAGGCGATCATCTAACATTCCAGATGAAGGTGAACTATGAACTATGAATTACTTCATATCCTATCATCCTAGAGGAAAAATCTGTTATTTAAATAATCATTTACGAGAAGAATTAATTGAAAACTGTCCTCTGTATATTTAGATATGATGCTAAATGCAACAGTAAATCTTAACTAAAGACTAAGGAAAATTATTAATAGTTTTTACAAGATTTATTAACCTCCTTTTCCCTTCGCAAATTCCTTAAGAACCCTATAAACTCCATACAGGAATGAAAAAGTTTACTCAGGCTAAGCTCTGGGAAAATCTTCTGCCTCTCAAATGCTGGAAACTTCGTACTGATTTCATCGCGCCCTCTGATTATATCTCTGGGTGCCAATGTGTTCAGACATTGGATGTGTGACGTATAACTCCGCCTACAAACCAATCGCTAGGCCTCCATATTGTGGCTTAGGCGTTGGCTCTCTCTTGTCCTCTTTCAGTGCGTGTCACTGGCTAAAATGGTGTGGGCTATTCGCAACACACGTTTTCATCCCCTTCGCCTCTCCGTTTTACAAGACAAACAGGTGTTAATGATTCGCCGGTTAATGCAAAAAATCACCCACCTCCTCCTGTCACAAAGCTTTGCTGTCCTTTGTCGCTCTGCGTGTCGTGCGTACTATGATGGGGCCCAATGTTCCTTATCTTGCTCTGTACTCGAAATCTACGAAGCCCAAATTCCTATTATGGGCTACCATCTTGAAACAAACATTGTTTTCCGTGTCATGAGTTCTTTGTTGTTCACTCTCCGGGCCGCGGGTTATTGTTGCCTATGTGGTATGCCTCGGGTTTGTTTAAACAGGGAATTAGGTATCAAAGGTCTTCTCTCTATTGCCAAGCCTGGTGCTTCCAAAAGTTAACAATACTCAATGTTGCATATCTCGTGGTGTATAAACTGCAGATTATGTATCAAAAGAATTTGTTTCCCAAGATTTCAATGAAAACAGGTGTGGTTCGCATGTGACAGAAGGGGGCGGCCCTTCTCGATCTTTGTTTCACTCCAACAGTATCGGTACATTTGTGGTACTGATTTTATTGTGTGCTTTCATTTGTCGCACTTTCTTTCTTTCTTTTTCTGCTATGTATAGCAGATATCATGTATTTTCCTTCTTACACCCTTCTCAGGGATAAATAGACATGTCTGATTGATATATACAATTCTCACTATGTTGCAAGGAGAGGCATCAACTTAACCATGTTGGCTATCGTGGGCGCAGCGAGATCAGTATATGTCGTACATTTTCGATAGGGTAATTAAGATCCCTTTTGGTCCCTCCTGAATAGGACTGAATAGGACTAGAACAGGTGATAGCTCAGTGGGAGATACGGTAAAGAAATAGAATTTCACAAGTGAAATGATGAAAGGTAAAATATGTCCCTGGATTTGATAGATAATCAAACCCGCCTATAGATTACGACTGAGAGTTCAGATCAAACCGTTTCCTATAAATATATATATTTTTATATTTAACCACTCACATATACACACACACAGATAAGTGACGACGATTAGACGCACATACGTGAAAACAATATCTATGAAATAGGGATCTTTTTGAACAAGCTGACCCCCACACGTAGATAAAATTTATGTAAATTTTTATTTATCATAAAAAGAAACTTTACATCCACAATATTGAATATCAAATCAAATACAATAAACATAGGTTACGAATCAATTAAAGAGATAGACTCCTAGGTGAAATCCTTTCCCCCTCTGTTGCCAAGATCCCGTTACAAGAGAAGTTATAGCCCAAAGAGTCACAGATTAATACACTAAAGTCCAATGTTTTCCCTCTCTCAGTACAGAACAGAGTTTATATATATATATTAATCTATCCTAAGAGGAAACAGCATTAGCAAAACTTGCATACGAGAGAAAATACAAAGTTATTACATGGGTTAAATCATAAACGAATTATTCATCCCTGTTATTCTCTCGCTCTGACAGCTGTGATTACAGACAAAATGCGCACTCTTACCTAATCGTTGCTTTTCATAACATCTGGAACAAATTGTTCAGTCACTCACAGACCATCGAAGTTTGAGTTTACTGGCGAGTCAAACCCCAGTTTCTCCAAAGACTAATTAATCAAAATGTTGGGAAACGTTTGTCTCACTGTTGTAATAGGAGGCTGATGGGGATCACTTCAATTTTTGTCCAGTTAGGAAAGTACTTATGATATCTAATGTTAACAGGGTACAATAGCTTGGAACTTCACTCGTTAAGTTGAATGTCAGGTACATAAATCAGTTTAGGATAAATCTCCTTCAAACACAATGGTCGTTATATGGGAAAGGTCAAATGTTTTTTCAGTCGCCACCACAGGCGAAGTATATATGAACTTGAGAAAGAAATCTGGATATTCTGTAAGTCCAGTTACCACTTATTCTTAATATTACTTTTGGGCCAGTACTCTGTCGTTCTTCTGGGTGTAAAAAACACGAGGCCAGACAGGTCACTTGCAAAACCCGGTAATTATATTCAGAATGTTCTTTAAGTAAAGTTCTTCTCAGTTACATAGGTACTGAAAGCCGCTGGTAAGATTTAGGGTTTATGACCCAATATAATGTATAGGGAAGAAAAGAAACACATAAATACTCAACCCTAATAGTATATCTAATCCTACGCGTAAATAATATTCACTTCGGTTATTCAACTTAAATTAGAAACCATAAGCTTAGAGCTAGTCTCATCGTTAAACTTCCGTGAAATAAATTCTAGTCATTTAAAAAAATAAACCATCATCATGAATTAAAAATACATAAAATTATATTTCGTCAATACTCATGAGTCATCAGTGCATTTACTTAGTTAGTTAAACTATTCTCTTGCTGGATACTAGCAGTTTAATCAAATTTATTAACAGCCGAATGAGTTTAGCTAGAAATATAATTTATTTGCTCTCCACTGTAACGAAGTAACTTTAGAGAATATAACTGAATTATCATTTAATCTCTCTACACAGAAATTAACTAGTGAAATAAAATAAGCGATCACCACTTAAATCACTCAATCACTACTATATATATATTATATATATATATATATATATATATATATATATATATATATATATATATATATATATATATATATATATATATATATATATATACCACAGCGCAGAAGTAGAAACTATCTCCAATTCGACCAACTAAATGATACTCTATTAACAGAGATCTAGGACTCGAAAGCTAGAAGGTTCTAGTCTTGCTGGTGGTACTTGGATGAATTTGAGTAGAAAATCTAGAGTATATATATATATATATCGGATGAAAGAAATAAGTTACGTCTAAGACCTGAAACAGACTCAATTTGCAAGATGTAGCACCTAGGTAAAATGACATGTACCACAGACGTCCCCGCTTTATGGAAATATGGAAGATTTCCTATATAAGTGGTGTCTGGGTGATTGTTATCTTCCCTCTCGTCTTCCCCCTCCACCTCTGTCCAATTCCTACTCATGTAGTCTGCTCCCACATTTTCTCTTCCTCTGGAATGTCTTCCGTGCGCGCTTGAAAGAGCGTCGCCGCTTTTGACATTTTTGAACGATTCCGTGTGCTTGCGGTGGAATTTCTCTGCCACTATCGTCATCTTTGTCAATTTTGGCGAACGCCAGGAGATGTTCGGAGGACGGCACTGGTCTTTCCAAGTATTTCTTCAACAGATTTACATGGTAGACCTTCTCCTTTCCTTTCAGAGAGATCTGGTAGTTAGCCTTAGAAATCTTTTTAAGGACGGTAAACGGCCCTTGCCATCCGATACGTAGTTTGTTGTTTCCGGTGGGAAGTAACACCAAAACTTTCTCTCCTGCTTCCAATTCTCTTTCTTTCGCGACTTTCCTGTATCGGTTAGCGTGCTTTGCGCGTGCTCGCTTAAAGTTGGTCGTTGCTAGGTCCCATCCTAGTTTCAACCTTTCCTTTAATTCCGACACATATTTACTGGCTGAGACGACTGTCTCATCAGCCTTCATGTCTGTCAGCGACTGAAGTAAGGCTTCAAGCGGCCCCTTAATAGGTCTGCCGAATAAAAGCGTCGCTGGGGGAAATCCTGTGGAAGGATTTGGGGCTTCCCTGTAGGCAAATAACGCTGCAGGTATACAAAGGTCCCAATCTTCAGGTTTCACTTGTCCCAGTTTACATAACATCATGTTGAGGTTTCCGTTGACACGTTCTACTAACCCACTTCCCGCCGGATTGTAAGGCTTTATGTAGATATGCTGGTTCCTCAAGATCTTAACGATCTCGTCCATTAACAGGTTTCGGTATGGAGATCCGTTATCCGTCAGCACTTATTGAGGGAATCCCAACCGAGTAAAAATCTGCACGAGGGCTTCTACGACATGCTTGGAATCCGCGCATGTTAGCGGTATAGCTTCTGCCCATAAAGTACATGTGTCGACCAAGGTCAGGATAAACCTGTTTCTTCTCTTAGTCCTTTCTAAGGGTCCTAAGATGTCGATCACTACCCGTTCAAATAGCGTCCCCATTATTGGCATTTCACCCAGAGAGACTGGGGGTGTTCGTTTCTTGGGCGGCACACGTTGGCACTGGGCACAGGATTTCACATACCTGAATATCAGTATTCATTCCTGGCCACCAATAATGAGTCGATATACGTTGATTTGTGGCGTTCTGTCCCATATGTCCGCTAAAGGGAAGAAAGTGCCCCATTTTTAGAATTGGCTTCTGTACGGTTTCGGTACTAGGAGCTGATTGTAACCTTGTTCAGGCTTGCCCGTTCTGCGATAAAGTACGCTATCTTTAGAAAAAATGTCCCCGTTGCGTCTGGGTTCCTTAGCCATGGGCAGTTTCCTAAAGCAGGGTGCCAAGGTAGGGTCCTTTTGTTGCGCCTCTTTAAGTTCCTTTGGTAACAAATTTGGCGCAGGCTCCCGTTCCTTCTTGGCTTGCCCTCTTGTAGTTATTGCTGCCACAATCGGCTCTTCCGGTTTCCCAATAAACAAATATCTACCGCCAAGTATGACTGGGCAGATCGGGTCATCCATAACAGCCGCTTTGATCACACCTCTGACAAAATCAGAGGGGATCTCAACCAATGCTATGGGAAGCGCTGTAAGTGCATCACTCTTAGAAACTCTACAAAATTGGACCGTTTCTCCTGTCTCTTGACCGGGTTTGACCAGGTGCCTGGCGACAATGCAATCATAAGAAAGCCCCGTGTCAAATAAACAAAAAGTTGAAGAACCGTTCAATATAACAGTACCCCGCGTAGATGGTCTCCTCTCTTCAGGTTGAGTATCACTGACATTAATTCTACCTTGCGAGACTGTTAGCAAGCATCCGATGCGTTTAGGTTCGGTGTGCTCGCTCTGATCATATGTCCCGTGCTCAGGGGTTTTCCCTTTGCCACCTTGTCCTTTCTGACCGCGCTGTAATGTAGGACGGTTGGGTTGATCAGACTGTTTGTTATTGTTGGGGTACTTGTTTTTGTAGAACTTAGACTTTTCAGGAGGGGGTTTATTGTGGTCCAGTTTCTCTGTGGTTACCTTGGTGAGAAGCATGAGAAGATTGGTCTAGATTATTCTTTCGAAAAGTCTCTTCTGTCGGTTTACGTTTTGTGGCCAGCAGTTCGGCCAGCGCATTATGATATCGCTCAGACTTTTCCAAAATGTCTTCAAGCTTTTCTGCCCCTTGCTCAGCTAGAAATCTCCAGGTGACAGCAGACAAAGTGTTCCTTATCTGTTCGTATATAACGAACTCATCAAGACCTTCATAGGTAGAGGCGAGCTGTGAAAGCTCAAGGCACTTTGTCAAGTAGTTGCCTTGTTGGCTGCTTTCCAGTTTGGCGTAAACATCATACGCACTGCTTTTCAAAGCCTGAGAAAGCTTCATATTCCAACACGACCTCTCTAAACCGTACAGAGTTGCAATTTTCTCAACTTTTTCTAGCCATGTGTCAATCTTCTCATTAGGACAAGGGAAAGATTCTATAGTGAAAGACATAGCGGTGAGTTGAGGAGATTGAGTGTTAGAAGGATCAGTTGGAGAAGAATGAGGAGAAGACTCACCATTGCTGGAGGTAGAGGCAGCCCCACGGCTTTGGATTTCTAGAGCTTTGAGCGCCAACTCGTGCTGTCTCTCCTTCTCTCTTTCCTCCCGCTGTCTCTCCTTCTCTCTTTTGTCATGCTGTGCCCTGCGAGCTTCCATTTCTGCATCAATTTTCTTCTGCTCTAATAGACGCTCTTCTCGCTCTTTCCTCTCCGCTTTATCTTGAGCTGTATTCTCCTTCTCTCTGGCTTCTGCTTCTTTCTTCTCCGCTGCTTTTTCCTTCTGCTCCGCATCATATCTGTCAAGTTCGTCTCTGACAAAAGCTTTTGCTTCCTCTCCGTCCAAACCCTCCTCTCTTGCTTCGTCTCTGAGCATCTGTCTGAGCTTTGCCCTCTCTGCCATAGTAAATAGCTGACTGAGACTTAGTCGAGAAAGAAGCAAGAAAAATTATACACTGATTCCTTACCACTTACGAAAAAATACCAACAAAAGATGATATATTAAAACTGGGATACCTCCTCCTATAATAGTTATCTAACTATCGCTGCTATTAATTGGCAATTAAGCTCTGAATGCAAGCGACTAAGCCAAATAAATGGTAGTTAAGATTAATCACTAACAAAAATAAGTTGCTTCAGTGGAAATAAACAATTATTGCAAAAAAATTTAAGGAGAAAAAAAAATTCCCTTAGCTTTTAATCCACTACAAGTTCACCTCTGAAGTCAGTTAGGGTAAGGGAGGCAATTAACAGGACGAATAGTCTGAACGCGCTCCTTAACTTAGCTCAAACACCTTTCTGCTTCAGAACCCTGTGATTGTTATACAATCCAAAACACTATTACCAGCGGCTTTGTATTACAAAATCAATACATAACATATTCTGACAAAGATCACCCTGTAATCAATTGTATAACTCTAATAATTCTGTGGAAAAACAATAGATATATATGTGTGTGGTCAGCAAGCCAATATCAGATCGTTTGTCTAGGGGATAATATTTTTAAAAAATACCAAAACCCACGAGACAATCACACTCTCTCTAACTAGTCTATAAAGATAAAAGATAAAATAAATCCCGGTAAACGAGAAATTTCTTGTCGCACTACTCAGGATTAGAATTCATTTCCCGGAAAAAGGAGCACCCATTTTGTCGTATATTTTCGATAGGGTAATTAAGATTACGTTTGGTCCCTCCTGAATACGACTGAATAGGACTAGAACAGGTGATAGCTCAGTGGGAGATACGGTAAAGAAATAGAATTTCACAAGTGAAATGGTGAAAGGTAAAATATGTCCCTGGATTTGATAGATAATCAAACCCGCCTATCGATTACGACTGAGAGTTCAGATCAAACCGTTTCCTATAAATATATATATATTTATATATTTAACCACTCACATATACACACACACACAGATAAGTGACGACGATTAGACGCACATACGTGAAAACTATATCTATGAAATAGGGATCTTTTTGAACAAGCTGACCCCCACACGTAGATAAAATTTATGTAAATTTTTATTTATCATAAAAACAAACTTTACATCGACAATATTAAATATCAAATCAAATACAATAAACATAGGTTACGAATCAATTAAAGAGATAGACTCCTATGTGAAATCCTTTCCCCCTCTGTTGCCAAGATCCCGTTATAAGAGAAGTTATTGCCCAAAGAGTCACAGATTAATACACTAAATTCCAAGGTTTTCCCTCTCTCGGTAAATAACAGAGTTTATATATATTAATCTATCCTAAGAGGAAAACAGCATTAGCAAAACTTGCATACGAGAGAAAATACAAAGTTATTACATGGGTTAAATCATAAACGACTTATTCATCCCTGTTATTCTCTCGCTCTGACAGCTGCGCTCACAGACACCATGCGCACTCTGACCTAATCGTTGCTTTGCATCACATCTGGAACAAATTGTTCAGTCACTCACAGACCAAATAATATTCACTTCGGTTATTCAACTTAAATTAGAAACCATAAGCTTAGAGCTAGTCTCATCGTTAAACTTCCGTGAAATAAATTCTCATCATTTAAAAAAAAAACCCATCATCGTGAATTAGAAATACATAAAATTATATTTCGTCAATACTCATGAGTCATCAGAGCATTTACTTAGTTAGTTAAACTATTCTCTTGCTGGTTACTAGCAGTTTAATCAAATTTATTAATAGCCGAATGAGTTTAGCTAGAAATATAATTTATGTGCTCTCCACTGTCACGCAGTATCTTTAGATAAGACAACTGAATTATCATTTAATCTCTCTACACAGAAATCTTACTAGTGAAATAAAATAAGCGATCACCGCTTAAATCACTCAATCACTACTATATATATATATATATATATATATATATATATATATATATATATATATATATATATATATATATGTTTACCACAGCACAGAAGTAGAAACTATCTCCAATTCGACCAACTAAATGATACTCTATTAACAGAGATCTAGGACTCGAAAGCTAGAAGATTCTAATCTTGCTGGCGGTACTTGGATGAATTTGAGTAGAAAATCTAGAATATATATATATATATATATATATCGGATGAAAGAAATAAGTTACGTCTAAGACCTGAAACAGACTCAATTTGCCAGATGTAGCACCTAAGGAAAATCTACATATTTCTTAACTCGTTTCTGCAAATGAAACGAATTCATCGCACCAATTTGCTGCTCTGTCTCTCCATCTGGCAGCGTACAGACTGCTTAAGATCGGGCTAGCAAAGTCTTTGATCTGGATATGCTCACCGTGTTTTAATTACTTACTAGCGATCTGGTTATCAAGGGAGACTATAAAATTGCTCATCTTGTTTCCCAAATTATCTCCCCTTTGTTGTAACATATTACACGATTTCGATCTCTGGCGTTTAAAATTAAATGAAACCCGCCTCGCGTATGCTAATCAGGTCTGCTATAAACCTACATCAAAGAGATTTAGCGCACAGTCCAAAACTGCGCGTGACTCAATTAGAAGAAATGGGGGGAAAAATAGCTTGTGTGTGGGGAAAGTAAAACTTAACAGAAAAATATCTGTAGGTAACAAGTCGAGTATAAGAGAAATGAGGAAAATGAAAATAGATATAGACATGTATTTCAATAAATCTACCACAGTTTACAGGTTAACACGTAAATTGCCTCAGCACAGTGCTTAATCACTGATAAGACGCGAGTACTGTCACATAGGTTCTATGATCATTAAATTGCCTATATCCTCTTCTTCTTCTTTCACCCGTATCCTCTATTTTATTATCATTTTTATCCTTTTTCCTGTGTTTTTCGCATTCGTACGTTTGCGACTATACACATTACTATTTTTCCATTCTAACTTTCGCCGGGTTTAGTTTCTCATTTAGAAACGCAATAGTGAGGTTATTACGTAGATGCCAGGTTCGGGAGGTTATTGCGTTGTGGACGTAAACTGTGAATATTCGTTTTCGCCAGACTTATAGGCGAGATATCGTCTGCATTTTTCACCTGTCACAGCGTTTCTCGCACTTGCCATGAGCGCTCACGGTCCGATAGCTGGACGGATGTGTGAATCGCGTAAGACGCATTCGCTCAGAGCAGACAGTGTCTGGGATATTCCACCTGACACGTAGTTTCTCGGTTACCTTTCTCAGCGAAAAGTGTGATCTGTCACTCACTCCTCGCTCAGTAATGAGGATAGGAGGTGTCATAGACGCACTGATGGCAGTTACGGCATGCATCTATGTACAGGAGGTGTTAAGAGAAGGGGAGGCTATTGCGTAGTTTATGGAAATAGTGGACATCTTTGTCTGGTGTTTCATATATACTGGAGGGAGTTAGATTTTATTTTCATTCAGTCCTCTAAATTCGCAGTAGACAGGTTGCTTGGAATATAATAAGCTGTATAGCGAAGTTTCTCAGTTTGCTTCGACAATTTGTCGAACTTCTAGACTTCCATAAATATTCAGCGTATGATTCTAAAGTTGTGCGACTACCTGTAGTTCTGTCTGAGGTAAAAATAGATATAGCTAGTATTTTGTGAGTGTTAAAGTATTAAATCGCTTATTTCATTTTGCTAGTTAGATTTTGCAGGGAGTTAAATTATTAAATCTGTTATATTCTCTAGTCGACGAGTTACAGTGAAAAGCGGAATAAAGTATAATTTCTAGCTTAAAGCCAGGTAGCCATAAGGAATTAACTTTAACTGCTAAATAATCAGACGAGAATAATTTTTCTAAACTAACTTATAAATGCTAGATGCCTCATGAGTGTTGACGGAATCCGTAGGTATTCCTAATTCATGATGATTGATTGTTATATATAACTTATTTCACGGGAAGTTTTAAATGATAAGTCAAGCTATACGCTTGCAGTTTAAAAATGTAAGTTATATTGAGTACATAATATGTAAAATATTTCATATGTGTTTTTATTTATTCAGTGAATACTGTGGTACCCAAACTTTGCCAGCGTTCTAGTACGTGAACATTATCTGTGAAGAACATAAGCACTTTCATTACATGAACTGTAACAGTTAAATGAAGTAAAAGGCCTATCGCGCCAGAATTAATTCTTCCAGAATAACACTTAAGTACAAATCAGCCCGCTCTGCCAAGCAAAATATCAGTAACATTCCGACAGAGTTTTGACTAGTAGTGTGGTGACCAAATATAGTCATATACTGAGATACGGCACCCGACCTGACATTCCTCATTTCTAGAAACCTACGCTAGTGACACTGTGCTCTGCTAACTTTCGTGCCTGGACAAACCTTACGTGACTTAAACAGACATCCGAAAAATAAGAACACCCAAGGAATCGTTCCCTGAGACAGAGAATTCAGTACGTCTTTTTGGAACTGGGGATTTCTTGGTCAAGACTGCATTTACGGGTCTGTGTGAAGGTCCTAGGATTTATTATGTTCCCAGAGGCAGCGATCAAAGCTGTAAGTAGAAATGTGCGCACGTGGCCACGGCTGAATGAATAGAGTGAACGCAGGTCTGAGGGTTATTTTACCGTTGTATTTTGGCACTTATTTGCTGTCATAACTTTCTTCATGCAAGTTTGTTTTGCTAACAATATTTTCCCTTAAACTAGATTATAATATCAGGTCTGTTCATATCTTAAACGGGGAAAACTCTTAGACTCAATCATATGTATCTGGGACTCTTTGTGCTATCATCTTTCTCCTAACGGGACTGTTGGCTATCCATCGAGGGAAGATCATAACTGTGGGTCTACCAGTTCTTGTAGCATTCCTTGATTTGTTTATGACTTTGTGTATATCTTTTTTGGATGTAATTTTACATGTTGTGACGGAAGTTTACAATGATAAATAAACTTAACAATAAATTAATCAGCATGTTGGTCAGCTCGTTCTAAATATCTATATAATCATTTGTTATAGTTTCCCACGTCTGTGTGTCTACCTGTCGTCACTTGAATGTGCGTGCAAGTGAGTGGATAAATATATATATTTTATGTATATGTATTAGACTGTCTAACTACTCTAGATCTGTCGTAGAAGATAGGTGAGAGAGAGAGAAGATTTCTCACTCTCAGAGACAGCCTCTATCACAATTCTACCACCTCACTCGTGGAAATCTATTTTGTATTTCTATCTCATACTGTGACTATCACTCATTCTAATCTATTCAGAAGGGACCAACCCAAGTCTTAATTCTCCTATAAAAAATCTACGACAAATGGGGGCTCGTCTATCGGGATTTTGAACTTTGAATAGGAAAACGAGACGACAAATATCAGCTCGTCTTTAAGATTCTTTATTCTGATATAGAGTAAGAGTGTGATGTCTTGTGAGTTTTGTATCTTTAAAAAAAAATAATAATAATTTATCCCCTAGACTAACGATCTGTTTACGGGCGTGCTGACAACACAAACTGATAAGTATTTTTCCACAGCATTATTGAGCATTATACATTTGAGTTACAGGTTGATTTTGTCGGAATACATGTTAATTACTGATTTTGTAATACTAAACGCTGGTAAAGTTTTGTGAGTGTATAACATTCACAGGGTTCTGAAGAAATAGGTGTTTGAGCTAAACTAAGGAGCGCGATCAGACTATACGTCCTGTAATTGCCTCCCTGACCCTAACTATCTTCAGGGGTGAACTTATAGTGGATTTAAAAAATTAAGGGAATGCTTTTATCTCCTTAAAAAATTTTTTTCAATAATTATTTTGTTTCCACTGTAGTAACTTATTTTTGAGTGAGTAATCTTAACTACCATTTATTTGGCGTAGTCGTCTGCATTAAGGTGCTTAATTGCCGATTAATAGCAGCGATAGTTAGATACTTTATTTTTGGAGGTGGTATCCCAGGTTATAAGTATATCATCTTCTGTTTTGGTATTTTCTCGTAAGGGGTAGGAACCAGTGCATCCTTTTCCCTATTTCTTTCAGTCTTAGCCACTGATTTATTATGGCGGAGAGGGCAAAGCTTAGACAGCTCCTTAGGGACGAAGCGAGAGAGGAAGGTTTGGACGGAGAAGAAGCAAAAGCTTTTGTCAGAGACGAACTGGAGAGATACGATGCGGAGAGAAAAGAAGAAGAAGCGAGGAGGAAAAAAGCGAAGACCGTCTATTACAGCAGAAGAAGATTGAGGAAGAAATGGAAATCCGCAGGGCGAACGAAAGAGAGAAGGAGAGACAGCATGAGGAAAGAGAGAAGGAGAGACAGCATGAGGAAAGAGAGAAGGAGAGACAGCATTTGGAAAGAGAAAATGAGCAACGGTGACAGCATGAGTTGGCGCTCAAAGCTCTAGAAGTCCAAAGTCGTGGCGCTGTCTACACTTCCAGCAATGGAGAGTCTTCTCCTCATTTTTCCTTAACTGATCCTTCTAATACTCAATCTACTCACCTCACTGCGATGTCTTTTACGCTTGAATCTTTCCCTTGTTCTAATGAGAAGATTGACACTTGGCTAGAGAAATTTGAGAAAATTGCAACTCTGTACGGTTTAGAGAGGTCGCGTTGGAACATGAAGCTTTCTCAGGCGCTGAAAAGCAGTGCGTATGATGTTTACGCGAAACTGGAAAGCAGCCAACAAGACAACTATGATGTGTTGAAGAAAGCGTTACTGGAGCGCTTTGAAATGAATGCTCGAAAATTTCTGCAAGTGTTTCGCAACAGCAGGAAAGATAGCTCTGAAACTTTTCAACAGTTCCCGTCTCGTTTGAAGGGATACCTAACAAAGTGCCTTGAGCTTTCACAGCTCCCCTCTACCTATGAAGGTCTGGAGGAATTTGTTTTAACAGAACAAATAAAGAACACTTTGTCTGCTGATACCCGGAGATTCCTAGCCGAGCAGGGGGCAGAAAAGCTTGAAGACATCTTAGAAAAGTCTGAGCGTTATCAAAATGCGCTGGCTGAACTGCCGGCCACAAAACGTAAACCGACAGAGAAGCATTTTCGGAAAAATAATCTAGACCAGTCTTCTCATGCTTCTCACGCTTCCAACACGAATAACCACCGAGAAACTGGACCTCAAGACCCCCCTCCTGAAAAATCCAAGTTCTACAAAAACAAGTACCCCAACCACAGTAAACAGTCTGATCAACCCGACCGCCCTTCATGGCAGCGTGGCCAGAAAGGTCAAGGTGGCAAAGGGAGAACCCCTGAGCACGGGACTAATGATCAGAGTGAGCACATGGAGCCTAAACGCATTGGATGCTTGCTAACAGTCTCGCAAGGCGGAATTATTGACAGTGATTCCCAACCTGTTGGGGATACACCCTCAACGCGAGGTACTGTTATTATGAACGGTTCTCAAACTTCTTGTTTATTTGACACGAGGCTTTCGTATTATTGCATTGTTGCCAGAAACCTGGTTAAACCCGGTCAAGAGACAGGAGAGACCGTCCAACTTTGTGGAGTTCGTAAGAGTGATGCACCTACAGCGCTTCCCATTGCATTGGTGGAGATCCACTCTGATTTTGTCAGAGGTGTGATCAAAGCGGCTGTTATGGATGACCCCATCTACCCAGTCATACTTGGCGGGAGATACGTGTGTATTGGGAAAACGGAAGAGCCGATTGTGGTAGCAGTAACTACAAGAGGGCAAATCAAGACGGAACGGGAGCCTGCGCCTAATTTGTTACCCATGGAACTTAAAGAAGCGCAACAAAAGGACCCTACTTTGGCATCCTGCTTTAGAAAACTGCCCATGGCTAAGGAACCCAGACAGCACGGGGACATTTTTTCTAAGGATATCGTACTTTATCGCAGAACGGGCAAGCCTGACCAAGGTTACAACCAGCTCCTAGTACCGAAACAGTACAGAAGCCAAATCCTAGAAATGGGGCACTCTCTTCAATTCAGCGGACATATGGGACAGAATGCCACAAACCAACGGATAACCACTCATTATTGGTGGCCAGGAGTAAATACTGATATTATCAGATATGTCAAATCCTGTGCCCAGTGCCAACGTGTGCCACCCCAGCAACGGGCACCCCCAGTCTCTTTGGGTGAAATGCCAATAGTGGGAACACCATTCGAACGGATTGTGATCGACATTTTAGGACCCTTAGAAAGGACTAAAAGAAGGAACAGGTTTATCCTGACCTTAGTCGACACATGCACTTTATGGGCAGAAGCTATCCCGCTAACATGCGCAGATGCCAAGCAATTCGCAGAAGCCCTCGTGCAGATTTTCACTCGGTTGGGATTCCCTCAGCAAGTGCTGACGGATAACGGATCTCCATACCGAAACCTGTTGATGGATGAGATCGTCAAGATCTTGAAGGACCAGCACATCTACACTAAGCCTTATACTCTGGCCAGAAATGGGCTAGTAGAATGTGTTAACGGAAACCTCAACAAGATGTTAAGTAGACTGGCACAAGTGAAACCTGAAGATTGGGATTGCTGCATTCTGGCAGCTTTATTTGGCTACAGAGAATCTCCTCATACTTCCACAGGATTTCCGCCAGCTACACTTTTATTCGGCAGACCTATCAAGGGGCGTCTTGAAGCCTTACTTTGGTCGCTGACAGACCAGAAGGCTGATGAGACAGTCGTCTCAGCCAGTAAATACGTTTCGGGGTTAAAGGAAAGGTTGAAACTAGGATGGGACCTAGCAACGACCAACTTTAAGAAAGCTCGCACAAAGCACGCTAACCGATACAGGAAAGTCGCGAAAGAGAGAGAACTGGAAGCAGGAGAGAAAGTTTTGGTGTTACTCCCTACCGGAAACAACCAACTGAAGATCGGATGGCAAGGGCCGTTACCGTCCTGAAAAAGATTTCTAAGGCTAACTACCAGATCTCTCTATTCAAGGAAAGGAGAAGGTTTTCCATTTAAATCTGTTAAAGAGATACTTGGAAAGACCGGTGCCAACCTCCGACCATCTCCTGACGATCGCCAAAACTGACGAAGATGACGATAGTGGCAGGGAAATTCCACTGCACACACACGAAATCTTTCAAAAATATCAGAAGCGGCGACGCTCTTTCAAGCGCGCATGGGAGACATTCAAGAGAAAGGAAACTTTGGGAGTAGACTTGAGTAGGAATTGCAGAGAGATGGAGGGGGGAGATGAGATGGAAAAGGACAGACACCCTGAAGCTACGGATATAGGAAATTTAATTCCATAACGTAGACATGGAGTGCTTCCATATCTTAAAGGGGGGACGTTCTGTCACATAGGTTTTATGATCATTAAATTGCCTATATCCTCTTCTTCTTCTTTCACCCGTATCCTCTATTTTATTATCATTTTTATCCTTTTTCCTATGTTTTTCGCATTCGTACGTTTGCGACTATACACATTACTATTTTCCCATTCTAACTTTCGCCGGGTTTAGTTTCTCATTTAGAAACGCACTAGTGAGCTTATTACGTAGATGCCAGGCTCGGGAGGTTATTGCGTTGTGGACGTAAACTGTGAATATTCGTTTTCGCCAGACTTATAGGCGAGATATCGTCTGCATTTTTCACCTGTCACAGCGTTTCTCGCACTTGCCATGAGCGCTCACGGTCCGATAGCTGGACGGAGGTGTGAATCGCGCCAGACGCATTCGCTCAGAGCAGACAGTGTCTGGGATATTCCACCTGACACGTAGTTTCTCGGTTACCTTTCTCAGCGAAAAGTGTGATCTGCCACTCACTCCTCGCTCAGTAATGAGGATAGGAGGTGTCATAGACGCACTGATGGCAGTTACGGCATGCATCTATGTACAGGAGGTGTTAAGAGAAGGGGAGGCTATTGCGTAGTTTATGGAAATAGTGGACATCTTTGTCTGGTGTTTCATATATACTGGAGGGAGTTAGATTTTATTTTCATTCAGTCCTCTAAATTTGCAGTAGACAGGTTGCTCGGAATATAATAAGCTGTATAGCGAAGTTTCTCAGTTTGTTTCGACAATTTGTCGAACTTCTAGACTTCCATAAATATTCAGCGTATGATTCTAAAGTTGTGCGACTACCTGTAGTTCTGTCTGAGGTATAGCTAGTATTTTGTGAGTGTTAAAGTGTTAAATCGCTTATTTCATTTTGCTAGTTAGATTTGTGCAGGGAGTTAAATTATTAAGTATGTTATATTCTCTAGTCGACGAGTTACAGTGAAAAGCGGAATAAAGTATAATTTCTAGCTTAAAGCCAGGTAGCCATAAGGAATTAACTTTAACTGCTAAATAATCAGACGAGAATAATTTTTCTAAACTAACTTATAAATGCTAGATGCCTCATGAGTGTTGACGGAATCCGTAGGTATTCCTAATTCATGATGATTGATTGTTATATATAACTTATTTCACGGGAAGTTTTAAATGATAAGTCAAGCTATATGCTTGCAGTTTAAAAATGTAAGTTATATTGAGTACATAATATGTAAAATATTTCATATGTGTTTTTTCTTTATTCAGTGAATACTGTGGTACCCAAACTTTGCCAGCGTTCTAGTACGTGAACATTATCTGTGAAGAACTTAAGCACTTTCATTACATGAACTGTAACATTTAAATGAAGTAAAAGGCCTATCGCGCCAGAATTAATTCTTCCAGAATAACACTTAACTACAGATCAGCCCGCTCTGGCAAGCAAAATATCAGTAGCATTCCGACAGAGTTTTGACTAGTAGTGTGGTGACCAAATATAGGCATATACCGAGATACGGCACCCGACCTGACATCCCTCATTTCTAGAAACCTACACTAGTGACACTGTGCTCTGCTAACTTTCGTGCCTGGGCAAACCTTATGTGACTTAAACAGACATCCGAAAAATAAGAACACCCAAGGAATCGTTCCCTGAGACAGAGAATTCAGTACGTCTTTTTGGAACTGGGGATTTCTTGGTCAAGACTGCATTTACGGGTCTGTGTGAAGGTCCTAGGATTTATTATGTTCCCAGAGGCAGCGATCAAAGCTGTAAGTAGAAATGTGCGCATGTGGCCACTGCTGAATGAATAGAGTGAACGCAGGTCTGAGGGTTATTTTACCGTTGTATTTTGGCACTTATTTGCTGTCATAACTTTCTTCATGCAAGTTTGTTTTGCTAACAATATTTTCCCTTAAACTAGATTATAATATCAGGTCTGTTCATATCTTAAACGGGGAAAACTTTTAGACTCAATCATATGTATCTGGGACTCTTTGTGCTATCATCTTTCTCCTAAAGGGACTGTGGGCTATTATCCATCGAGGGAAGATCATAACTGTGGGTCTACCAGTTCTTGTAGCATTCCTTGATTTGTTTATGACTTTGTGTATATGTTTTTTTATGTAATTTTACATGTTGTGACGGAAGTTTACAATGATAAATAAACTTAACAATAAATTAATCAGCATGTTGGTCAGCTCGTTCTAAATCTCTATATAATCATTTGTTATAGTTTCTCACGTCTGTGTGTCTACCTGTCGTCACTTGAATGTGCGTGCAAGTGAGTGGAAAATATATACATTTAATGTATATGTGTTAGACTGTCTGACTACTCTAGATCTGTCGTAGAAGATATGTAAGTGAGAGAGAGAAGATTTCTCGCTCTCAGAGACAGCCTCTATCACAATTCTACCACCTCACTCGTGGAAATCTATTTTGTATTTCTATCTCACACTGTGACTATCACTCATTCTAATCTATTCAGAAGGGACCAACCCAAGTCTTAATTCTCCTATCAAAAGTCTACGACAAGTACGCGCATCACTAAAGCTTGGAATATTGGGAGACAACTGATGGACAGACACAGATAAGAGATTACTTCTTAATAAAAGTAACGATTGTTACATTGGGAACACGTTTTTATATGAGTTATATGTTTGTAAGTTGGTACACAGGGCAACCGGGTGTTTACCGCCCATTTTCAGAAATGTAATGTTTGAAATTTTGCACTAGGTGCAAAAGATTCAAATCAGATTGGCTGATCCTTTGAGGCGCGCATAACGAACGCGTGGGAAGGCAGTGAATATAATCTGACCATTTTCTCAAGCTATTTCATTTGAGAAATCGCTCGCCAAGATACCAGGCCTTGCTAGACTGAAGAATTAGAATTCAGAATTCCTTCTTAAACATACCGGATACCTTTTAATGGAGAATTTTGGAAGGACTTTCATAGCCCAGGAAATCTCTTTCATATTAAATAAGGAAACCAGGACTGAGAAAACTGAAGGACCACACACGAAGTCAGAGAGGGAACGTATTAAAGTAACGACACCCTAGACGCGTGTAAGAGGCCGATTCTTCTTCTTCTTCCTCGTTCGTCCTGAAAATGACGTTGGTTGCATTGTGTCTGTTTACAGCGGAGCTGCGATATCTGCGCCTTTCGGCCAACGACTTCAGCGCGGCATTTTTTGGGACCGGGTTTGCCTTCCCTCTTCGATCCCTACTCTCTCAGCCAGACTGCAGTGATGCAGCCTGTTTCCAGGACTCCCACGTGGAGGTGGAGTAGGGTCTTGGTCAGCTCATGAGAGGCCGATTCAAGTCTCTTTTATTCATCTGAGCAAAAAAGTCTGTGAGCCAGGATTGGCGTAAGTTGTGATTTACATTTCATATTTTATTACTACCATGTGAACTAACAGATATATATATATTACCATGTGAATTTTAATATGTGAAACTCGCTAGTGGATGTCAAAGTCAATTGAGGCTGGTAACCTCAGCGTATGGAATGATGATTCATGAACCACCACTGCATGGGCTGGTGATTGCTTTATTGCTGGTTTCGTAGTGTCGTGGTTGAGTAAAGTGTAGAGTATTTGTCGAGTTGGACAATAGTAGTGAAATCGACAAGGGATAGTGGACTGACAGAGTTATAGCTTACACATAGATTAAGTGTAATAGGAGATGGACTTGAGACAACCTGGAAGAAGATTTATCAAAAATGATCTCTCTCTCCAAGCCTCAACTCACTTTTACTGTCTAAGCACCTCCTGCTCTCACTCTTTTCTCTTATCAAACATGGAGATTATAGTAAAAAACTTGAAACAATTTAATTATGGATGGAAGGGTCGTGAACAGCGCATTAATAAATGTGTAAACTTTATTAAAGAAGAAAAGAATGAAAATAATCCATATCATCATACACAGCATAATACTCATCAATAATCATCAATAATCAAAATATGCCAACTACACCAACAACACACACACACAACTGATAATAAAACCTGTAGAACACAGAGAAATGAATAAACTGAGTGTCAGTCCGTCCGCTTTCGTGGGACCAAATGTAATAGTTCCAGAAAAGTGTCTTACATGTAGATCCTTCAAGGCGAGGGAATAAGCCTACAAAACTGTCCTTGTTGGTGCTATCATTGGTGACCTCTAATTTCGCGAGGTGGGCTGGAAGACTCTATTTACCTCTGGTTTACCAAATGAATAAAACTGCGTGTCAGTCTGTCCGCTTTCGTGGGACCAAATGTGCCAGCTCCAGAAAAGTTTCTTACATGTAGATCCTTCAAGGTGAGGGAATAAGCCTACAAAACTTTCCTTGTTGGTGCTAAACGTTGGTGACCTCTAATAGCGTGAGGGGCTGGAAGACGCTGTTTATCTTCTGCTGACCAAATAAACAAACTGAGCGACAGCCTGTCCACTTTCGTGGGACCAAAGGTGCTAGCTCCAGAAAAGTGTCTTACATGTAGGTCCTTCAAGGTGAGGGAATAAGCCTACAAAACTTTCCTTGTTGGTGCTAAACGTTGGTGACCTCTAATTGCGTGAGGGGCTGGAAGACGCTGTTTATCTTCTGCTGACCAAATAAACAAACTGAGCGACAGCCTGTCCGCTTTCGTGGGACCAAAGGTGCTAGCTCCAGAAAAGTGTCTTACATGTAGATCCTTCAAGGTGAGGGAATAAGCCTACAAAACTTTCCTTGTTGGTGCTAAACGTTGGTGACCTCTAATTGCGTGAGGGGGCTGGAAGACGCTGTTTATCTTCTGCTGACCAAATAAACTAACTGAGCGACAGCCTGTCCGCTTTCGTGGGACCAAAGGTGCTAGCTCCAGAAAAGTGTCTTACATGTAGATCCTTCAAGGTGAGGGAATAAGCCACAAAACTTTTCTTGGTGGTGCTAAACGTTGGTGACCTCTAATTGCGTGAGGGGCTGGAAGACGCTGTCTATCTCTCCTGCTGACCAAATAAACAAACTGAGCGACAGCCTGTCCGCTTTCGTTGGACCAAAGGTGCTAGCTCCAGAAAAGTGTCTTACATGTAGATCCTTCAAGGTGAGGGAATAAGCCTACAAAACTTTCCTCGGTGGTGCTAAACGTTGGTGACCCCTAATTGCGCGAGGGGGCTGGAAGACGCTCATAAGTGCGAGGTTTTCATAACCCAGAACTACACCAGACGAAGTTATTTGGGGACGAAGAGAACTAGGCGCTCTTATCCGGCGCTATTGCTTGCTTGGCATTAAATCCGGTTTACTGGTTTGGCTGTCGTTTGGCTGAGTGCCCCGTTTAGGCACACAAAGGCGGGTGATATCAGATCCTGCTATAGACATGCTAGGCGGTTTTGATATTCTGGAAGCTCTGATTGGTAATCCAATAGGCGAGTAGAGAACTACTACTGCCTGAGATGATTTCAGATTTAGCGTTGGCTCGTTGCACTGCGTGAGCTTAACTTGGCGTTGACAAAGGGTTTAGGTTCATTAATGGGGGGTGACGACTCGTGATTGCTAGCTGTACTCAGAATCCCTCTAGACCGAAGAGTATATGACATTCTTCGCCTGACTGGAGACTTGACTCTAGCAATTCGATATCCCTGAAACTGAGACCCAAAAAAGACACCCTTTACATCAAGCAACAACAAAATCACTCTAAAGTTTTTTAACCAGTTATGCTCCGCTCCTTCCACTCTATCAATTATAGCATGTGCCCGCATAGGCTTAATATCTTTTGTACACCCATGTACCTGTCAGTAATCGTTCTGACAGCAACAATCTACTCCTCTTCTTCCAACTAAACATACAGGAAACCTAACCTTGTAGTTACAGTTGAATGAATATGCTTATTCATCTTACAACATTAAATGAATTTACATAAACAGATTACAGCATGTAACATTACAACATTAAATCATATGCCCCTTGGGGGAAAAAATATGATCACACAAATGAATACATAGAAAAACTGCAATGTTCCTGCTATAATAATACAGCTGCGGCTGAATCATAAGATATAATTATATCTATGCCTGGTGACTGCTTTCTGTGAAAGTTATAGACTAGTGCCTAGCCACACAAGTAAGCATAAAATGATTCTCCCTTGCCACTAGAAATATCTATCAAAAAAAAAGAATAAGTGACTTTCTCCTATAATTCAGTGTTAAGTGAATGATCCACACCTCTGGCCTTATCTTGCAGAAATGACAGTTAATTTTGCGGACTCTTAACCCAGTAGTCACCTTCCTATCAGATATATAAAAAGCTAACATGAATATTTATATATTAATAAGACATGAGTAGTAGTGTAGGGAGGAAACAGGTATTATTCAGGCGGCGGCGTGTGACTTTTATATAGCAAAATACTCCGATCGATTTCAGGCGTTCTCGGGCGGCGGCGCATGACTTTTATATAGCAAGAAAAAAAAACAGGTATTATTCAGGCGGCGGCGCATGACTTTTTATATAAGGAAATACTCAGGTGGAGCATCAGGTGTTGGTGCATGACTTTGTATATAAGAAAATACTCAGTGTGCAGGTGGAGCATTAGGTGGGGTGACTTTTTATATAAGGAAATACTCATTACGCAGGTGGAGCATCAGGCGGCATGACTTTTTATATAAGGAAATACTCAGGTGGCGCATCAGGCGTTGGTACATGACTTTTATATAAGGGAAATGTGGTGGGGCTTCCTCTGACGATCAGACGTATGACTTTTTATATAGTAATATTCGGCAATGGTATTGTTTATACATGTATACAATATATATAAAAAATATAAAAAATCGATAATGACGGAAAATTTAAAAAATCGATAATGTTGGGTTACTAAGAGGGTTTTTGAAGTGCCTTTTTTGGGCTGGCGTGGGTGACGATGTAGCTGGCGGGGTGGGTTAGGGTGGATTTTTGTGTGAAGTATTGTGTTGGTAGTGTATTGGTGTGTTTGTTTAGACATATATACACACGTATATACATTCATATATACGGAGATGTGGTGACGTTGTCAGGATGCATCTGTGGTGACGGCGGCTTAGGTTACTAAGGGGTTTTTTAAGGGAACGGGTATTGCTTTTTGGCTGGCGGTGATGCCTCATGGGTGTGTGCTGGGGTGTAGCTGGTGGTTGTATGTATGACGCAGGAGTGAAGTGTTAGATAGAAGTATATAGTTAATGATCTCTTTTAAAAGAATACTTGAGTTAAAGAGGAAAATATAAAAATCGATAACGGGGGCTTAGGTTACTAATGGATTTTTTAAGGAAGCGGGTATTGTTTTTGTGCGAGGGGGAGGATGACGATGTATAGTGGGGTGTGTTGGGGTATGGGTTATTGTGTGCGTGTATTTTAATTGTTGTATATATATATATGGGAGTGAAGTGTTAGAGACCTGCACTAGGTCTACCATTGAAAGTGCGTCACGGTATTGTTGTGTATTGTTTATTTTACATATAGACATATTTTACAACAGTTATACGAACAGTTAGACGATATATACATATAATAGGGAGATATATTTAGACAATAGGAAGACGATAGTTAGACGATATATTTAGATAAGAAGAAGACTTTTAGATAATAGGGAGACAATAGGAAGATATTTAGATAACAAGAAGACGATATGTATACGTTATATTTAGACAAACAGTTAGACGAACAGTTAGACGAACATTGAGACATACAACGGACGATATAGGTAACAAAAAGGCGTTTTAGTTAATATAGTTTTTATTTTATATTCAATAGTGTTTTTGTATTATCAAACAGGAGTATGTATATATATAGTATTTTTTTACAAAATGTACATTGTGCAGTAATTTTTTATCAAATGAATATACAATTATATGGTGTATTTTTTAACATTATAAAACATTGATATTTTCACATATGAATGTACAATAATACATATTTATATTCGAAGGCTGTATGTATATCACAGTTTGTTTTTAATACAATATCACAGTTGCAGGCCAGACCTTGAGGGGTGTCGTCACATTGTCGTCACGTCGTAAGAAATAGAGGTGTTGTATATACCTATAGGTATCTGTGTGTACAGACAGTTTAAATGTTGAGGGGTGATGTGGTGACGTTGTCGGGATGTACCTGTCGTTTTACGTAAAAGTAAGACAGGGCGTTGCGGTGTTGTTCATATGTGTAGATGGAGGATTTGTGTGCTCTGAACCCGATATTTTTCCCACCCTGTGCTTGTTGTGTGTTGAGGACGTCTAAGTATGTGTTTTTGTCTATTTTGTTGTGGTGTTTGTTCAAGCGATTGAGTGGTCTTGAATATGATATAGATAGAAGGATGTGGCCGGGATGGCTTCAACATAATATTTTGTATTGGGTCTGTTTAATTGTGCGTTTGTGATAATGTCGGTGTCTTGTAAGTTTGAGAGAAAAGATTTGAAATCTGTAATGTTGTTGATTAAGTGAGGCTGTTCTAACACACAACTATTATTATTTGAGGCATGAAATAAGCGTAATTGGTTTGTTTCTCTGTGTCTCAAAACTACGTGGTGACTGAAGTTAATTTTGAAGCGTTTTGTCTGTTGTGTAAAGACAGGAAGCAAAAGACTTTCCCATTCAATTCTTTGGCTATTATGGAAAAAAGTGAAAGTCGATAAATATTTATGGATGTTTGCGTGTGTCTTGATCGCACTCCAATTCTGTGTATATATTTCTTTAATGTCAGCCTGTAAGTCTCGTAAGCTGTCTTCTTCAGACGTCAAGCGGGGTTTTTTTATATGGGTTTGGGTACTGGTCATGGGGCGTTTCTTGATCTGACCTGTTTTTGGTGGGTGAGATGGGGTGGGACTTGTTGAATAGAGGGCTCTTGGTAGTGTGGAAGTTGTTGTGGTGGTAGAGGCCGCCATAGATGCTGAGTCTGTTATGGCACCGGCTGGTGGTGTCTGTTGGTGCGTTGAGTCTGTTGTTGTGACACCTGATGATGTCTTTGTGTCTGATGATAGTGCGCCGTCATTATGGTGCGGTGGTATTGGTGGGTTCTGCGGTGTTGCTGCGGTGTCTGCTGCTGTTGAAGAGGTGTGTTGGTGTTTTCTGTGGATGCGTAGATTGTCAAGGCGGGTAAAGTTTTTATTGCAGACCTCACATACTAGTAGAGTCAGCGAGTGCCTGCTCTTGCTGTGTCGTAATAGGTCGGCGCGGCGGGTGAAAGTCTGTCCACATCGGATACATATTATGTTGTTTTGTACCACTGATGTGTCTGTTTGTGCTGAGCCGGACCCGTGTTTATTCTCTATGTGACGTTTCAGCGTATCGGGTCTGGTAAATACTAAACCACAGAAAGCGCACTCATGATTGTGGCGGTCGTGTGCTGTGGCCATATGCCGAGTAAGATCATGACCTCGCTTGAAAACAGACTGGCAGCGTAAACAGGCATAGCCCCGTCGTTGAGTTGACTCCATCTGTGAAAAGAGGAACAAAAAGACGTTAGACACACATAAATAAAATTAAATACATGTAATGAGAGAGAGAGAGAGAGAGAGAGAGAGAGAGAGAAAGCGAGAAAGAGAGAGAGAGAAAGAGAAAGAGAGAGAGAGAGGAAGAGAGAGAGAGAATAAACAGATAAATAAAACACAGACTTATAGGTATACACACACCTACTCTGCCTTATAACTAGTCTTATTGTTTAGTCTGTTATCAAAGGAAAGAGGTGTTAATATATCAGAATGGTCCACGTGCGCGCGCGCTGTGGCAAAAAGGATATGGATTTAAAACTCAACCCGTTCGCGAGTACCGAATTGACCTGTCCTTTTTTAAAATAACGAAAATATAAGTATTTATTAAAGTGTATGTTCAATCATGGTTATAGCAAGGTGACTTAATGTAATATGTTGATTGTATTATCTCTATCTTTTTCCGTGTGTAGTTCAGTATTGTTTTAAAAACCAAAATACGCTATTTTCTAAACTATTATGTTGTCTAATTTTCACGGGCTGGTTAGGTAGTTTGTAGTGACTCGGGTCCTTAGTTATTTTTAACGTAATATGTTTGTAGTTACTATGAGAAGTTCTTTATAGAAGCAGCTTGTGAGTACAGAAATACGACTCGAGCGCATGTGTTGTGGAATCAAATCAATTTATCGATCTACCCAAACATCTTTGCGCTACATCCAAGCAAGTATTTGAAATAGACTATTAGTATATACAAGTTTAGAGTGTTGTTATCAGAAAGTATTACAAGTTGTAAGTATCACGGATAATTTTTCAAAACCCAAATATAATTCGCTTTCGCACGAGTTTAACAATAGACGAGAAACGTAGATAAGGATTAAACTAAGGAATTTTTCTCACTACTACACCCACCACATAAAAAATAAGTCGGATAATTCTTAACTTAGCTAAACCATACACACATGTAAGAATTTAACAAACAACTATTATTAAAATACCTATTAGTCTAGACATATTAACTTTGAAACAGCCTTTACCAACACTGGCTAGCGAAAAAGCGAATACACAGACATGTCTTTTTGTTTAAATATTTAATACAACACACGCATAAACAAGCAACTAAACCTTTTTATAATGTTATTAAACAGAGATAATTATTTTAACATCCTAACAAAACATACGAATGAAACAGAATAACTTACGTTTGGTGGTGAGCTGTTGCTTTTTCAGAAGTTTGATATGAGAAGGCT
>JAMPIV010020427.1:177500-265000 GCA_024509875.1 Oreohelix idahoensis
GAACATACACTTTAATAAATACTTATATTTTCGTTATTTTAAAAAAGGACAGGTCAATTCGGTACTCGCGAACGGGTTGAGTTTTAAATCCATATCCTTTTTGCCACAGCGCGCGCGCACGTGGACCATTCTGATATATTAACACCTCTTTCCTTTGATAACAGACTAAACAATAAGACTAGTTATAAGGCAGTGTAGGTGTGTGTATACCTATAAGTCTGTGTTTTATTTATCTGTTTATTCTCTCTCTCTCTTTCTCTCTTCCTCTCTCTCTTTCTCGCTGTCTCTCTGTCTCTCTCTCTCTCTCTCTCTCTCTCTATCTCTCTCTCTCTCATTACATGTATTTAATTTTATTTATGTGTGCCTAACGTCTTTTTGTTCGTCTTTTCACAGATGGAGTCAACTCAACGACGGGGCTATGCCTGTTTACGCTGCCAGTCTGTTTTCAAGCGAGGTCATGATCTTACTCGGCATATGGCCACAGCACACGACCGCCACAATCATGAGTGCGCTTTCTGTGGTTTAGTATTTACCAGACCCGATACGCTGAAACGTCACATAGAGAATAAACACGGGTCCGGCTCAGCACAAACAGACACATCAGTGGTACAAAACAACATAATATGTATCCGATGTGGACAGACTTTCACCCGCCGCGCCGACCTATTACGACACAGCAAGAGCAGGCACTCGCTGACTCTACTAGTATGTGAGGTCTGCAATAAAAACTTTACCCGCCTTGACAATCTACGCATCCACAGAAAACACCAACACACCTCTTCAACAGCAGCAGACACCGCAGCAACACCGCAGAACCCACCAATACCACCGCACCATAATGACGGCGCACTATCATCAGACACAAAGACATCATCAGGTGTCACAACAACAGACTCAACGCACCAACAGACACCACCAGCCGGTGCCATAACAGACTCAGCATCTATGGCGGCCTCTACCACCACAACAACTTCCACACTACCAAGAGCCCTCTATTCAACAAGTCCCACCCCATCTCACCCACCAAAAACAGGTCAGATCAAGAAACGCCCCATGACCAGTACCCAAACCCATATAAAAAAACCCCGCTTGACGTCTGAAGAAGACAGCTTACGAGACTTACAGGCTGACATTAAAGAAATATATACACAGAATTGGAGTGCGATCAAGACACACGCAAACATCCATAAATATTTATCGACTTTCACTTTTTTCCATAATAGCCAAAGAATTGAATGGGAAAGTCTTTTGCTTCCTGTCTTTACACAACAGACAAAACGCTTCAAAATTAACTTCAGTCACCACGTAGTTTTGAGACACAGAGAAACAAACCAATTACGCTTATTTCATGCCTCAAATAATAATAGTTGTGTGTTAGAACAGCCTCACTTAATCAACAACATTACAGATTTCAAATCTTTTCTCTCAAACTTACAAGACACCGACATTATCACAAACGCACAATTAAACAGACCCAATACAAAATATTATGTTGAAGCCATCCCGGCCACATCCTTCTATCTATATCATATTCAAGACCACTCAATCGCTTGAACAAACACCACAACAAAATAGACAAAAAACACATACTTAGACGTCCTCAACACACAAACAAGCACAGGGTGGGAAAAATATCGGGTTCAGAGCACACAAATCCTCCATCTACACATATGAACAACACCGCAACGCCCTGTCTTACTTTTACGTAAAACGACAGGTACATCCCGACAACGTCACCACATCACCCCTCAACATTTAAACTGTCTGTACACACAGATACCTATAGGTATATACAACACCTCTATTTCTTACGACGTGACGACAATGTGACGACACCCCTCAAGGTCTGGCCTGCAACTGTGATATTGTATTAAAAACAAACTGTGATATACATACAGCCTTCGAATATAAATATGTATTATTGTACATTCATATGTGAAAATATCAATGTTTTATAATGTTAAAAAATACACCATATAATTGTATATTCATTTGATAAAAAATTACTGCACAATGTACATTTTGTAAAAAAATACTATATATATACATACTCCTGTTTGATAATACAAAAACACTATTGAATATAAAATAAAAACTATATTAACTAAAACGCCTTTTTGTTACCTATATCGTCCGTTGTATGTCTCAATGTTCGTCTAACTGTTCGTCTAACTGTTTGTCTAAATATAACGTATACATATCGTCTTCTTGTTATCTAAATATCTTCCTATTGTCTCCCTATTATCTAAAAGTCTTCTTCTTATCTAAATATATCGTCTAACTATCGTCTTCCTATTGTCTAAATATATCTCCCTATTATATGTATATATCGTCTAACTGTTCGTATAACTGTTGTAAAATATGTCTATATGTAAAATAAACAATACACAACAATACCGTGACGCACTTTCAATGGTAGACCTAGTGCAGGTCTCTAACACTTCACTCCCATATATATATATATACAACAATTAAAATACACGCACACAATAACCCATACCCCAACACACCCCACTATACATCGTCATCCTCCCCCTCGCACAAAAACAATACCCGCTTCCTTAAAAAATCCATTAGTAACCTAAGCCCCCGTTATCGATTTTTATATTTTCCTCTTTAACTCAAGTATTCTTTTAAAAGAGATCATTAACTATATACTTCTATCTAACACTTCACTCCTGCGTCATACATACAACCACCAGCTACACCCCAGCACACACCCATGAGGCATCACCGCCAGCCAAAAAGCAATACCCGTTCCCTTAAAAAAACCCCTTAGTAACCTAAGCCGCCGTCACCACAGATGCATCCTGACAACGTCACCACATCTCCGTATATATGAATGTATATACGTGTGTATATATGTCTAAACAAACACACCAATACACTACCAACACAATACTTCACACAAAAATCCACCCTAACCCACCCCGCCAGCTACATCGTCACCCACGCCAGCCCAAAAAAGGCACTTCAAAAACCCTCTTAGTAACCCAACATTATCGATTTTTTAAATTTTCCGTCATTATCGATTTTTTATATTTTTTATATATATTGTATACATGTATAAACAATACCATTGCCGAATATTACTATATAAAAAGTCATACGTCTGATCGTCAGAGGAAGCCCCACCACATTTCCCTTATATAAAAGTCATGTACCAACGCCTGATGCGCCACCTGAGTATTTCCTTATATAAAAAGTCATGCCGCCTGATGCTCCACCTGCGTAATGAGTATTTCCTTATATAAAAAGTCACCCCACCTAATGCTCCACCTGCACACTGAGTATTTTCTTATATACAAAGTCATGCACCAACACCTGATGCTCCACCTGAGTATTTCCTTATATAAAAAGTCATGCGCCGCCGCCTGAATAATACCTGTTTTTTTTTTCTTGCTATATAAAAGTCATGCGCCGCCGCCTGAGAACGCCTGAAATCGATCGGAGTATTTTGCTATATAAAAGTCACACGCCGCCGACAACCAACGCACCCGGGACACCTGCATAGCCTGATTCTACAGATGTATCGGCGTAATGCGTAATGAGGAGTAAGACAAGGTTATTCTAGAGACTACATCAAAGACAACAGACGCCAGAAATTCCCCAGATAGACATAATATTATGATCAGGGGCCACAACAAATCTCTCCTGAATTGAAGATCAAACTAGTTTACCGACCGTAAAATGTTCCACTGCCGTTAGCGAGCCGGTTCTACACAGAAGCCGTCTCGCTCGTTCAACGCGATCAAAGACTTAAAGCAACCAGAGGAATGTTTCTCTGGTCAAACGAACCACAGGTGCGTTGAGATAACATTACGTTACCGCTACGCTGACCGTTGAAGGCCAGAACGTAAACAAACCGCGGGTGGGGTTTGAAAAGGTGAAAAAATAGGGCCACGAAGGTAGAAAAGAAAATATAAAATGACAAGGAAACCAAAACATTAAGAGTATTAAAAAGAATCGGACGTGATGGTAAAAAATAAATGAATAGTCACTGTGACACGTAGGGAGAACTAAAAGCATAAAGTAGTTACAGGTTCCATATGGAGCAGGGAGGGAAAGATGAAAGAAATGATGTACATTCTAAGTATAATACTTACATTTGCAAAGCAGTGTAAATGTCCATATAAACATATTCACGTTAAAATTAATGTAAGTTTTCAGGCTTTAAACCAGTGTAAATGTCTATGTGAAAATATTCAATTTAAAGTTAATGGAAGTTTCAAACTTTTCAATCAGTGTAAAATATAAATGAAAACATATTCAATTTATATTGTGAACACTTTTCAATCGGTGGAGAAGTATATGTAAACAAACTCTATCTGTATTAACCTTTTCATTTGAATATAAAGTAGCTATGAAAGCTATTCTATTTAAAGGTAAAGAAAGTTTTATCCCGAGTGATTGAATTTAATTCTCATCGAGGGTAAATTCTGAGTTAATGGGATGGTGGTATGGGAAGATAGAAACCCATAACTATGGGGTGGAAAACGCCATACTCAGAAGAGCATTTCGTTCTATTCTTTTACCACAGTTATTTGTGGTACCAGCAGAAAGTACTATCTCTGGAACAAGAATGGAACAGTGGCCTAAGCTTTAAGATGAAGGACCCACGTGGTAGACTCCCCTTGAAATTTCTGGGAAACAAGCTACACCCGACAACTTTGGCCAGAGACGAGCGTGAGCAATGTAAAAAGAACCAACCCATAAGAAGGAGCAGAACCGTCATTGGCAGCTACGTTGAAATCTATGCTGTCACTTGAACTTCTTGTAACATTTTACAATCCACAACGACCGTGATGATAACTTTTCTTGATCCATAACTATTCAAATTATTTTTCAACTGTTAAATCTTAAGTGATTATTAAATTTTGTTATTTGTAATTATACAAATTTAACTTCGATTTAATCATTTTAAAGTTACTGCATGTTTGTCTCAGTCAATTTACTACACACACTCAAAACAGAGCTATACTAGAATAATAGAATTCCACTGAGTAAATCAGGGGTGGGGGCTTGAACGAGCTGAAATTAATAAGTGCTTAAATCCTTCACAAAAGTGTCGGCAGAATTACTGAGTTAACATACTCAGCCAAAGCAGTATTGTTCTCGCTTTTTCTGAATATCTAGTGAAGACTCCCTGGAGATAGAAGCGTTTTGTTTCTTCTATTTACATCTCTGCCAAGAGTAATCTTGTGCGAAGGTAGACACCTTTGAAGCCCATATTAGATACTCTTGAGTTTTGGCCACTGTTGGACCACTACTGCAAAGCAGGGGAGGCAATACCGTCACACCGCAAGATAACTCAAGGTTGGGGGGAAAAATCAAAGGCGTGTAAAGTTACACTTTAGATACAAGTCGTGATTAAGAAAGATTACTTTAACCACGATGAAAGAGCAAACTGTGGGAGAAAATAAAATAAGAAAGATGTTGGAAAAGATACAGAGTGATAACGATAGACCTACTATACGACACATACCTTGGGTATATCTTCAGTAGATTTTTTGCTTCTTCTTCTTTCGTTCGCTTGAAATATATTGTTTATATCTGCAATGTTGTTTCTTGTATAAACTTCACTGTCTTTTGTAGTTCATACAGAGGTCCGTATAGTTTTGCTTCCAGTGTTGTTTCTCTGGGCCAGTGGGTTTGCCTCAATATATCATATGTTGGGCAATCTTGAAGTACGTGCTCCGCAGTCTGGGGTGCCTGTCCACATGTACACATGGCTGAATTGCCAATCGTGAATTTTGTATACATGTGGCTGCGGAGTCGGTTGTGTCCTGTTCTGAGGCGCAGAATGACAATTTGTTCTGATCTGTTCATAGCTTGGTAGTCATCCTGCTTTGGTGTTGGTGGCTTTCTGTTTGATTTGATCATCTTTTTCTTCTGATGGTACGTAACTGGTACATCCAGTTGCTCGTCTGCAGCACCTTCTTTAGCCAGTCGGTCTGCTCTCTCGTTTCCTGGTATTCCACAATGAGACGGTATCCATTGCATGGCGACCCTGCATTAGTTGCACAGTTCAGAAAGTAGGGCTTGTCACTGGATTTTTTGCTGATACTGTATATCTCATACAGGAAGTCAAATAGAGAATTATATTGTTGTAGCTATTGGAAATTCTGTTCAACAGATTTTATGGCTATGTCTAATACAGCATAACAGAAACCTATTTTGAATTTCTGTTTTGGTTCTGGCTGTGCCTCTTCTTCGTCCTCATGCTCAAACTGCTATTTCTTTCTCCTTTTTATAACTTGTTCTATCTTAAAGTTTGGTAGTATCTCTAGCACCTTTGCAATCTCATTAGCATCTTTTAAAACTTGTAGACAACCCTCATCACACTTGCAGCGAACAAAGTAATTCTTGGTCACTTGCAACCGGCGTGTAGCTGAATATAAATTATCCGCCTTATTTTGAAGTAGACTGCTTGTGACTTCAAAAAGAATGGGATTCCACAAACTTACAAATGGCATAGCAAGGGCCTTAGCTTCAATTCTGGAAGTATTTCAAGATGAACCTTTTAGGCTTGTGTCATCAAAGATCGTTATTAAAGCATCATATATATTAGCAATATGATATCTCAGTACTTTCAAAGCATGGATCCGACTCTCTTATCTTGATACACTCAGTGGCTTAACAGTTACGCCTAAGTCTGATACATAGCTAGTTAGAATTTGTCAACGCTGAGTCGATGCGGAGAAATAATTATAGATCTGTTGAACTAAACTGAAGACACTAGTTGCTTCCAGACCACACTTAGCGGCATAATTGACTACCAAGTTTAAATTGTGTGTATTGCATGGAACAAAAAAGGCACGTGGGTTTATGTCAAGGACTCTCTTGTGTACTGATCTTTCAGGGGCACAGTTTTATACAGATTATTTTTTTAACCCATGTGAAAAATGCAACTGACAATTTATTATTTTTCATTTTAAGATAAATACCACACCAGTGCTATGGAATATAATTAATTATAAATTCTTCTGAAAAATGTTTTCCTTTTTGTTTTTTACTTATCCTTTGTATATGTTCTTTTATCTTTCTTTTTGAGATTTATTGATATTTGTGTATAAACTGTACCCCTCAAAGGTCAGTACTGCGCCTTTCTGATGTCTGCGCCCTAGGCGGCTGCCTAGTTGACTTAATAATAGCACCGGCTCTGCCTAAGCCCTAGATATTGCTGCATGACAATGATGATCTATCTATCTATCTATCTATCTATCTATCTATCTATCTATCTATCTATCTATCTATCTATCTATCTATCTATCTATCTATCTATCTATCTATCTATCTATCTATCTATCTATCTATCTATCTATCTATTCACATCATCTGTCATTATACGAAAAATGAATGTAAAGGTAGTCCCATAGCAGATACGGCCGTAGGGGAGTGAAGTGTTAGAGACTTCACTATACTAGGTCCAGCATCGAGAAGTGGGGTGACCAGTTCCCTTCCTCGCTGCTTTTTCGTTTCCTAACTCAAGTGCAAAGTCAGGTACCCATTTACAGCTGGGTAGAATGAAGCGTGTTGATACCGTGAATCAAACCTGGAACCTTTGCCGCGAGAGACCCACACTCTAAATACTCGGTCAATCGGACGCTCCATATCTGAATGTAGGCCATTAAAATATATTCACTAACGCTCAGAAGCAAAACAAAACAAAATAATAGCTTTATCACCCAAGCTGAAGGTATATAAACGGCATCAGCAAATTTGAGGAAAAATGGTCTGACGCTGGATAAAGGACAACATCTGACTCAAGAACAGACGTTTACTTCTCTACACTAGGCTCAAAGACATGAGTGGAGGAACAAACTAAATTAAACTCTGTATGGTGAACGGCTGGATCATCTCACGTTCTCATGCAAGTCTGTACATCCTAGTTTCATCCTGTATTCATGAAATCTTTTCATCTTTCCAATTTAAAGAGAAATTTCCCCCCCCCCCCACCCCCCCCCCCCCCCGTCTATCTTTCTTTTCCCTCTTGAGAAAGAATTAAAAAACGGTGGTTCTGGAGTGTTTGAGAAAGGAGTTTGTGCTCTTCCTAGACGACTCCGTATGAGATCTCCTGTACCTTGCAATTTTCCAACAGTCAAAGAGAAACTGCTTCAGTTAAAAATAAAATAAAACAAAATAAAAATCCTCAAAGAAGCAGAGGCTGAAAAATCTTAGCCAAGGGGACACAATTCACACTTTTGACACAAGACAAACATGAACAGACGATCACTAGATTGATTCAGAATGGGACAAAAGCTAAGGGGGTGGAGTAAGGATGAATGTGTAGCCCTTGGGCTGAAAAAAGTTGTGGGGAGTGGAGGGAGAAGGGGGATTCACACCGCAGCTTTCCACGGCATGATCTCCCGCTAATATTAATTTTCTGTTTAAACACGTTCAAGTCATTCAAACATCTTCTTTTGCGTAATATCTCCGCGATCCTGTCTTGCTTCAATCGCCCTCCTCCCCATCTTCTCAATTTTTATCTCGGGCAGATGATATTTTCCATAACTCCTTGCTCACATAGTTGTTCTTTGACACCGGCTATTTGAAAGTTTTCACAAGATATGATCTGTCCAGTGTTTGGTCGTAACGAAACGGTGCATTCAATGCGACTGCAGCTTTCATTTCTGCTGCTTTTAAAATCCTCCCGTCTGTTGTATTTAGATGGCGATTTTTATTATGATTATTTGGCATGATGATTTTCAGAATCAAACCACTTGGCAATATTCATTGCTTCCCTCTTAAATGCAGTCCCACCCCCCACTTTCCTCGCTCGCGTTTTCCCAGTCAAAAGTCGATTTCTTTGCATTTTGTCCTTTCCGGTTTTTCATAAGCTTCTTTGAAGGTTGAGTTTTTCAATTAACCCATAACCGATGTCTCTTCCCCACTAAGTACACGGAATGTTTATTGGTTTAGTTTTTCTCAAAAGATTTTCATTTAATTAAAATGTGTGTAGGTTTTTCCTCGTCTTCAAAAGATCTGCGTCACATATATATGGTTGTAACGAGGCGAATGAGAGGGATTTTGAGAAGGAAGTGAGAAGAGGAAAAGATAATACTGCAACTCGTCCTGCATAACGACGTGGGTGGGATGTCCCATTCTTAATACTTTCAACTCATTCCCATGTGAACACCTAACACTAGCCATTTATTCAAGAAATATCCACACGAATTGGTTCTTTCTTTCAATGTTCCGAGCACGCCAAAGACGGTTCCAAAAACCTGACGCTAAGCTGGTAAGGTGTTTGTGAGAGTTGTCGTCGTGTACAATACAGCACTGTCGAATCAACATTCAAGCTCAATGAAGCGTGTATGAATAAGTGTGAACGTTCTTTCACATTGTGCAGCCCGCGCAAAAAATGTCTCGTTCATATCGTGGCTCTGGCAAAATGTAAGCCCTTCAAGGGGGAAGTCCTCTATATAGAAGGTTTGAAGTGGAGGGCAGTGTAATATTTAGTCGCGTGTATTTTAGAAAATGCCACGTGGGTTAATTTTAATTGAGTGAAACTTTACTTTTGCTTAATCTTTAAGTGCAGGTGAGGACGTAGCGTAATTGTTTCCAGGTGTTTTACGGGCCAAACGAAGAAGCTTTCAAGCTCTGTTTTAGCACAACCAGTGGTACATTTTGAAATGGTGTATTAAATATTGATTTCACTTACAGCGCTTTTTATTAAGTAAAATGGTATTTTGGCTTACAATGTTCTGACTTGTCAGCTCATCCCAATCATGAAGCAGTGAAAGGTACAAATACCCGTCGGAAATAACCTATAAATACAGTATTCATTTATGCGAAATACAGTGGTGTTGTTGTCACGTCTGGGCATTAAACAAAGAGCGTCACGTCTGGACACTAAACAAAGCGTCACACCTGGACATTTTCCAAAGAGTGCCATGTTTGGACATTTTCTTAAGAGCGTCGCGATTGGACATTACAGAAGGAGAATGACGAAAAATCACCATTAACGACCTTAAATGCCTGGTTAACGCAGCTAACTAGACGCGATATGGTCAGATAGGACGCAATAAATTACATGACCATTCTTGGAAGGGCATCGGTGAACGAGTACATCTAGACAAAGGTTAAGTCATCTTACAAGGACGAATGTATGTGAAACGCTGATGTTAGTGTTATGTCTATTCATTAAGCAAAGAGCGTTATTCATAAATAAATGGCGCCACACCTGGACATTGAACAAAGAGCGTCACGTCTGAACATTAAACAAAGAATGTCACGTCTGGACACTAAATAAATGGCGCCACCCCTGGACATTGAACAAAGAGCGTCACGTCTAAACATTAAACAAAGCGTGTCACGTCTTGACACTAAATAAATGGCGCCACGTCTGGACATTAAACAAAGAATGTCACGTCTGGACACTAAATAAATGGCGCCACACCTGGACATTGAACAAAGAGCGTCACGTCTGAACATTAAACAAAGAATGTCACGTCTGGACACTAAATAAATGGGGCCACGCCTGGACATTGAACAAAGAGCGTCACGTCTGAACATTAAACAAAGAATGTCACGTCTGGACACTAAATAAATGGCGCCACGTCTGGACATTGAACAAAGAGTCTCACGTAAGGACTGCAAACAAAGAACGTCGCGTATGGACATTAAGCAAAAAGGCAAAATAAAGAACCACTATTTCCAAAATGAGATGTTTAGTTTTAGCAGTTACATAACTTGACACGATAAGACTTCACATGGAAGTTATGAGATACAGGAGCATCCTTGGAAAAGCATCAGCAAATGAATTTAATGGGAGAAACGATAAGGCATCTTGCAAGGACGAATACCGAAATGCCAGCAGCAAGGGCATATAGCTTCAGAAAAGTAGCCATAAATGATGACATCCCTGATGGATTGAGGACGTGCCAGATAACTTAATAATGGATAATCGGATGCTATTCCATACGAAGTATACTGCTTGAAAAACCACAAGTGATTGTAGGTGCAAAGCTGCACGGCACACGCGGTTGATATAATGGGAACTTCCTATCATGTGTTTATTATGTGTTAGTTGCGTGTTGTGTTTCTACTATTATTACTGTGCTCAGGAATTTAAATCTATGCATTGGCTTACTGGGGGAAAAGGTGGGGGGGGGGGGGGGGCTATTGGGGTGGTCCGCCCCAGGTGACAGCCGAGAAAGGGGTGCCATCGGACACTATTTATGAAAGTACTTATTGTTAAAAATATACTTGCAAGTGTGTGTGTGAGTGTGTTTTTTTTTTTTTGAAGTGTGTCAAAGATAGAGCCGCCCCGGGTGGTAAACACTTTAGGTACGCCTCTGAATCTATGTATGTATTTCAAGACTGACCGTTTTACTTAATGTTGTTTTAGAGGATCTTTTTATCAGTGCCAGTCCTGATGTCTCCCTTTTTGGGGTAGGCGCTACATTTATTGTATTTTAATTGAAAGAAAAAGAAAAATTACAGAAAATTTCAAAGAAAACAAAACAATTTGCTAATATAAAACTGGTAATTGTCCTATATGTCTATACTATTCCTTAAAAAAGAAATAAATAAAAACAAAGCATTAGGCGACCACCTGAAATTCAACATGAAGTAAGGCAAAAAGTACATTCCATCACATTTTTTTAAAAATCTTTTTTATGTCATCGGTTTTTTCTGTCATTATTTTTTTCGTACTTGAGAGATTACAACGGTAAATGTTTTTATCAACTGTTAAGAGAACATCACTTACGAAAATTACAGGCGGAGTCAACTCAGCAACATACAAATATGGTGCATAAGAGAATAATACACTACTGCATAGATGCAGATGGGGAGGGGGGAAGAGAGTAGGGGGGGGCTACAACCACAAGACCCCGCACCACCTTTGTAAATCCGTAGGGCGGTCTCTGCTCTTTATGTCAGTCTTCTAGCTGTTAGGCTGAGTTTTATATTTTCTGTCAATAAGAAGTGTCTGTGACTGAAACGGTATGAGGACAATACCAAATTTAACAAAAGAAATGAACTACATAAGTTAGCTTCAGGTATTGATAACAAATGAATTATTAAGTCGTATCACATAAAAACTAACAAATACGCTCGTATTTCACGTAATGGTCGAGTGGCAGAGTAAGTAGAGTGATTGCTTCTGGGGGCAAAACTACCCTGTTCGAAGCCAGGTCGCGTCAAGCTCTAGTTTACTGTCACGAAGTGGGTTTAAGTTAGAGTCTGTCTGAGTACAGAGACAAGACACTAGTTATGAGAAAGGCTGGGAAGATAGATTTAGATGAAAATGACAGTGAATGTGGAAAGATGAGACTTATAGCTTCGAGGGTGAGAACCGAGATTGACTCTCCCTCGCCACTTGTGACTTATGTAAGAGCTACTGTCTCACCACCTCTGACTACCAGAAAAGAGATAAGGTTTCTCTAAAGTCCACAGACACAACAATACAGACAAGCATATAAGTACAGTATAGTTAAAGATAAACTGATCCAGTGTACATTTTATAGTTTATTAAACAACAAATCAAATCCACAGTAAACAAATTAAGTAAAATGCGAGTTCGCACAACCTGGGGAAAAGAACAATTTAAACGAAAGACAATTATAAAAAAAAATTCCACCCTCTCTTTCACACTTTTTACACCTGCATGTCACAACTAAAAATAACTACCTATACTTGGAGGGTTCTCTAAGTAAGAGCCACCACTCCTGTCTACACTATGTTTTACAAACTAACACCCGATCTCACTGACGAGATATAAATTAATGTCTACACTGTCTATGCGATCCTACACTATTGAATAATACTCTACAAGCACTGCTACACTAACTGACTTTTCAGCGCTCACTCAGAGGCTGTCTTCTAAGTATTTCTATTCGGAATCTACTGTTCCTCTCTAAACTCCTTTCCTTCACCTCTGTCACGGTTCAGGGCCTCTCTGACACCACCGTCTTCGTCTGAGGATCTGATGAGTTGCTTCTCCGTCACTCCCCTCTTCTTGCTTGCAATTTGGAAAGGTATATTTTCCCACTCTCCTTTCCTGAACACTGATAAAGAGGGTCTGGTTCACTACACGATATGTTGTTGCCGAAGGCTGTATTTGGTTTCACAGCTTTATTATGGCCGTATTATAAGCACAAGGCAACACGCCTATTTGGTGTGCTTTAGCGAGCTAAGAGCTCCTGATTTAAGAACCCGTTCCCGCTGAGGCAAGAGCCCTCACTACAAGAGAACTTCTTTCTTTCAGTGTTTCAGACGTACTGGGCGCTGGTACAAGCGCGAACCCAAGTTTCTGCAATTTACGCAGCTGTCTCGTGCCACCTTCTCTCTAGAAGGCAAAGTCCGTGGTAGGAGTATGGGTATCAATAAACTCAACCACCATCCCCGCCAACTAGCCGTGACTGCTGTAGAAACAAAAAAATAACCACATCTATACAACAAGTCACAATTCCTAAGACAATAACACATTACCACCCCAACCTTCCTCTACACCCTGGTGTCCCCTAAATTAAACAATCTCTCCTACACACAAGAATTAAACAAATATTTCTGCCCATGGATCAAACTAATTTACAGTTCACTCCTATCTCCCGCACCAACTTAACTATTTGTCTGTTATGTGAATCCCAGACACTGTCTAACCTGAATCTTTTGTGTGCGTGTCTCGCCCCCTTGGCGTCAAAACATTATCTTCGTTGAAGCGAAAAATTCCCCGGTACAGGATAATTTCCCAGCCTCAACTTCTTCTTAACGACTGACCCGGGAATATATCAATAGACACAATTTTTAAACACACTGTTACTACACCATCTATGAAATATAAAATCCACTTCCCCCCTGTCTCCTGACTACAAGACCAATTAACACAACTAATTAATACACAACCATACCCGCGTATATACACTACAAATTATCAATAATCACACTGAAGTTACACGGACCTCATAATTACATATTACAGAGCACCCGTTTATCTTAGCGCTTACCCTCACATAGTTAATATCTACAAAAGCCGCTACACAAAACATAAATACTGCTACTTATTCATAGAAAAATTATAGGCACAACTTACACTACCCTGGTTCTAGTTTCTGTATAAGATAGCAATCGATGGCACTCCTGACTAATAAAAATTAAATTAAAACCCAGGAGAAAACTTACTCTAACGTGCTAAGCTCTTATATAAAACGAACTTTCTACAACGCTAATTAAGTTATAGACATACCTAATAAATATAGAGTTTCTCGGACTGAGCAGACTATATGATGGCACTTGTGTCGCGGCTGAATTTCTTGGGACCAGAGAGCGTTAAAAGATTTTGATGCTAAATATATAGCATCATATTCTGATGCAATAATAGACGCGGTGATTCATCGCGTTCGCGTCTATCTATCTGGAACCGCTTTAAACCAACCTTTAACCTATTTTGATGCATGCACGTAAATTAAATCTGAACTCGTCCAATGATATCATAATCAAACCGATGACTCAGTGTTTACCAAGCCAATCGCGAATTAATTTTTGCTCACGCGCGAAAGAATACGTAGTATTAGGTAATCCTCTGACCATTCTAGTTACCCGAATACATTTTATTGGTTACAGCGCTGAACCTGGGTCGTGCTTCTCCCCATCCCTACAATTAAGCAGGGTAGGTGCGGGTGGTCGGATTTTCTCTTAACGTCCGAAAATTAACCCAGACTAATAACTATGAACTCGAACGCCTAATAATAATAAAAGAATGCAAATAATTACAGTAGAACTCCATTTATCCGAACCCCATGGGACCGAGCATCGTTCGGATAATCAAATGTTCGGATAATTGGATTACATAATGTATCGAGTACATGTACACATATTTCTAAAAATAATTAACCATCACAAGGAAATTACACTATAAAACATATTTACTTGTACTGTAATAATAATACCCACACTGTATTAGATCACTGTATCACCAAAATCTTTCATTACATTTTGCAGTGCATGTACTACTTGTATTAATTATTTTTTTTTAAGAAAGAGAAATGTTTTCAAAATAACATTACAAACGATTCAAAACCAGGCGCAACTTACGTATACATGTACTTGCACAGATGTAACCCACTATTTAAATTAATGAGGAATCCTCTTTTGCACCAAACTGGATAGTCTCCTTTTGGCTGCTAAGTCCCGCATTCTCTTCAACAGCAGAAGCTGTATAGGACAGCTGTCATCTTCTTGCTCGTACCAAGCCATCGCTGTTTCTAGTGCTATAAAGGCCTCTTCAGGACTTGGTCGACGTTTTGGGTTTTCTTCATAATCTACAAGTACATCATGTACTTCTGAGGAGTCTTCATCATCGGTCACTACATGTATTTGGTTTTCTTCTTGCACAAAAGACAAAATTTCTTCGTCATTCAAAAACTGAAAACCAGAATCATTATCATCTTCTAGCCACATGTGTGCATCATCTTTGTCACAGGCCGAAAATCCGGGCATTGCTTGAAACAGTTCCACAACTTCATTTATACAATCATCATTTGTGTCCACTACAGTAGTTTCATTTCCTCCTTTTTTCCCAAGCAATCTATTCCAAGCCTTGTTGAGATTATCTTGTGACAGGGTGGTCCAAGCATCAGCTAACATATATCAGCAGTCTTTGAGATTAAGCTTTTTGGAAAACGCCACCACACTTTCTTCATCTTCAGCCAACAATAAACGACGCATGACTTCCTTCTTGTACATCGTTTTAAGCTTTGCTATAACACCCTGATCCATTGGTTGAATCAGTGCTGTTACATTGGGAGGCAGAAAAATTACTTTAAAATTTGCATCAACTGCATTCAATGTATCCGTCTCTGGATGAGATGGTGCATTGTCCAGTAGAAGAATTACTTTTCCAGTTTTCTTTTCTTGTTCTCTCAACCTCTTCACATTTGGGATGAACTGATTTGTATACCAATCAAGAAATATTTCACTATTCATCCAAGCACTCTTCTGTGCTTTGTAGCACAATGGGAGACATGTCACATTCTTTAAACAACGTGGTTTTTTGGCTTTACCGATCATTAGCACCGGTAAACGATGACTTCCACTGGCATTCGCGGCTACCAAAATTGTTACTCTCTCTTTGCACTTTTTAAACACAGGGGAAGCTGCTTCGCGCTGAGATGCAAGTGATTTTTGAGGCAATGATTTCCAGCATAAGCCAGTCTCATCGGCATTATACACATCGAGTGAATAATCTTCTTCTTCCAAAAAAGCCAAGAATGTTTCTTTAAAATTTTCAGCGGCAGTTGCATCTCCAATTCTCGTATGCCATGACGAGATTTAAAGTTTCTTAACCATCCCTGGCTAGCCTTAAAGTCAGGAGGACAGTCAAGTTGATTGTTGAACTGAAGTGCCTTTTCACACAATAGAGAACCAGAGATAGTTTCCCCTTTGCTTCTTCTTTGCACAAACCATATATACAAAGCCTCTTCCAATTTCAAATCTTTCGCATGTCTCATGGTTTACGTTTCTTCGACCCATTTTCACTATCCAATTTCGGTGCAAAACTCATAATTTTATCCTTGTTACTTTTGATGTCAGAGACGGTAGCTTTCCCAACATTGGAAATCCTCGCAAGTGAAGACACAGTTTCACCTTTTCCTAGTCTCTTGATAATTTCTGTTTTCGTTTCAATTGACAAAACATTGCGGTTCCTCTTATATGCTTTAGGCCTTCTGGAAGATTCCATATCGCACAGAGAAATACTTGCACACCAAAATTATTCTGCTGTAGTAGCAGACACAATTATTTTAAGTTGAACTGTCTGTTTAGCCAGTGTTCTGCCTAGAACGCATACGTACACTAGATTGGTAAACCAGATATTAACTGACTTTATGATCTGAGTGACTTCCTGTACGTAAGCGACTGACCATTAGCCCATTCCATCCTCTACAAATTGTTCGCACACATTTGAAGCTTGCAGCATCAAAAGATTCAAAAATAAAGTCTAACATGACTGGTGGCGCCTGATTTTTTTTTTTTCTCGAAAAAGTGTTCGGATAATTGGATGTTCGGATAATTGGGGTTCGGATAAATGGAGTTCTACTGTACATGGAGAAGAAGACTGGGGCGAGTTGAAAATAAAATTAACGGTAACTCCTCACATTTACCCAGCTGTAAAATGTATACGTAACTCAGCTATCTGAGTTAAGTAATGAGGCAAAGGCAGCGAGGAAAGGAACGGGTCACCCCCACCTCATAACGCTAAGACCTAGTATAGTTTGGTCTCTAACACTTCTCTCCCCTGTCGCAGTTTCTACTACGGGACCGCCGTTTTATGTCACCAGTAATTTCTGTCAAGTGTTTTCCTCGAACTTAAGAGATTACGTCTGTAAAATTACTTATAACAAGCTTGTAAACATATTTTTTGTTTTCCCAATGACATTTTTTTTTGGCATGCCATTTTGTATTATCGGCAGTGTCATCACTTAAGGTATCTATAAACGGTGATATAACACACGTTGCTTAAACTTCCCAGCTTCATTTTATGGACATAACATTTCTGATTATTAGTTTCTACAGTTGTTGATTTTGGCCGAGATGTTTATATTGTTAATAATTATTATGTCTTCGTGCCCTGACAATTATTCTTTCTGGCATTTTTATAATTTCCCAAAGGGATCGACGGAAACTTTTGAACAGTTCCTTCAACATTGGCGCGGGAAAGAGTCAGCAGCTATAATTATTAAGAACATAAATAAAAAAACTTACATTCGTAGAGATGCATCATCATATAAACCTTTCAGTATGATAGTGATGAGGATCCTTCAGTTTTCATGGCTGGAAAAAAAACCGTTTTCTTTATTTAGAACCATTTTTTAAAAGTTAGATTATGCGACGAAGCTGTCCCTGTATCTTAATTTCTGTACACATTAGTTATGCTCACATGTGTGGGATTTTGTTCTGTCATTTCAAGATCACAAGTACAAAAGTATCTGCCGGGGAAGGTTCTCCGAAATTCATTGACTTTTGTACATGTCCGCTGTGCTTTAAAGCAAAGCGCTAAAATAACACTTCGTATGACAGCTAAGGGGGAATGTAGGTGGTAGCTAAGGGGGAAAGTAGATGACAGCTGAGGAGGAAAGTAGATGACAGCTAAGGGGGAAAGTAGATGGCAGCTGAGGAGGAAAGTAGATGACAGTTAAGGGAGAAAGTAGATGGCAGCTAAGGGGGAAAGTAGATGACAGCTAAGGGGGAAAGTAGATGGTAGCTAAGGGGGGAAAGTAGATGGCAGCTAAGGGGGAAAGTAGATGGTAGCTCAGAAGAAAGTAGATGGCAGCTAAAGGGGAAAGTCGATGGTAGCTCAGGGATAAAGTAGATGGCAGCTGAGAAGGAAAGTAGATGACAGCTAAGGAAGAAAGTAGATGGCAGCTAAGAGGGGGGGGAGTAGATGGCAGCTAAGGGGGAAAGTAGATGGCAGCTAAGGGTGAAAGTGGATGGCAGCTAAGGGGGACAGTAGGTGGCAGCTAAGGGGGACAGTAGGTGGCAGCTAAGGGGGACAGTAGGTGGCAGCTAAGGGAAAAGTAGATGGCAGCTTAGTAGGAAACTAGAGGGCAGCTAAGGGGGAAAGTAGATGGCAGCTAAGGGGGAAAGTAGATGGCAGCTAAGGGGGAAAGTAAATGGCAGCTAATGGGGAAAGTAGATGGCAGCTAAGGGGGAAAGTAGCACTTCTTTCTCAAATTAAATGAAGTCCCATAGCTGATACTGCCGTAGAGGAGTGAAGTGTTAGAGACTTCATATACAAGCTCCAGCATCGAGAGGTGGCGTGACCAGTTACCTTCTGCGCTGCCGTTTCCTTCCCTAACTCAAGATAAAAGTCAGGTACTCATTTACAGCTGCGGAGTGTGTGGATACCGTGAATCGAACACGGCACCTTTGCCTCGAGAGACCAGCGCTCTAACCACTCTAAGACTGGGATGTATTTAAGATGGACTTTAACAAGCTAGGACATTCACAATCTAGGACATTCACAAGCTAGGACATTCACAAGCTAGGACATTCACAAGCTGTTAGTGCTAGTATTACTGTTATTATTATTATTACGATTCAGTATTCTGTCAAATAGTGACGGAAAATAATGATGTTATACTTATTCTGATGCATGTTCTTATAACGGCACTTATTCTCCTTATAACGGCACTTATTCTCCTTATAACGACACTTATTCTCCTTATAACGGCACTTATTCTCCTTATAACGGCACTTATTCTCCTTATAACGGCACTTATTCTCCTGTGGTCACTCCTTCCTTTGCGTTTCATTTTAACTTCATTGGGTTTGTGTAGTGAAACGTATCAAGAGTTATGATCAATGGTTAATGCAAAAAAAAAAAAAACAAACAAACAATCAAATAAACAAACAGAAAAGCATGCGTGCTCTTTTAATAGATGTTTAATTCACAATTTTTCGACAAGAAGGCGGGATTTTTTGTTTATTAGTTTCAATGCGTTTCATTTAGGTAGGTTAATATGGTGATTACCATTATTATTATTATTATAATTATCATTGTAAAGTGTACTACTGATACGCGTAGGCGGTGGTTATGTCACTAGTTCCTACTATTGAATAGGTTTGATAATATCAGACCAGAAGGTCTTTTATATTCGGATATTCGCCCTAATATAGCCGACGAGGTTGAACGGGACGCGACTCGCTAAAACGAGGCAACATTTTATTTTGAGAAAAACAAAAATCCAGTTCTACGTCACAGCTTTTTTAAAGTAAGAAAGTATTTTTTTTTCCCCTAGTATCGTGTGGTAGTTTTTCAAAATTGTTGATGTTGTTGTTGCTTTTTCTGATTATTAATTTTGCGTTGAATTTCCCAGCTGGCAACATCTCTTCTAAGTCTTCTCTGCTCGTAACTTGTCCAAATCAATACTGTTTTTTTTTTTTAATTTATATTTATTTTTCTCTGTTGTGCTTTTTCTGATGTTTTGACTGTTCATTGTTCAGCCTCCGTCTTATCAACCGCATCTCTGAAGCAGTTTCTGTTTTTAAATTTTGCTGCGGAATAACCGTACCAATAAATTTTATTACATTTTCTAAATTTTGTCAAAACAGAAGTAAAAAAAAATGTAAACCCAATTGAACTTCTCTTTTTTTTTTTTTTTTACCTTCATGTGCAAGAGAGACATGAAGGTAAAAAAGGTAAAGGATCCCGTTACACGCCCATTGAGGCATATTGGGTATATGGTGTTAGGCCCATATTTTCTCGACCATTGGCACACTAGGGGTGATGTGGTCAGCATCACGCCGGCCGCCTTAACCTTCCCAGAAGTTGCTCTGGTACCCAATTGGGGCTGGGTCGACCCAGGAGCCGTTTTGCGGCCTAAAAAAAACCCACCTCATCTGGGGATCGAACCATGGACCACTGAGCTAGGAAGCCAGTGAACTAACCACTATGCTACCGCGGCTCCCAGACATGAAGGTACGGGACACAAATTAAGTAACCTGGGAGGATGAAGCTGCCGATCTCACTGATAAACTCTGTTTAGTTGTTAACTCATACTGGCTACTAGTTGTTGAATCATGCTTTATTTGCTAAATGATGTGAATGTCCACCAGTGGATAAATGTAGATGTTGGGACTGGTGTAGCAAAGTGTAACGATTGTCAACTCATCAAACCCAGCACAGTTTTGGTCATACAGGTCATCTTGTCCTGGAACGTGATGAGGCTCCGACAAGAATGTGAGTGTAAACAATGAGTGTGTATCTGAATGTCAGTACGCGAATGGTAGAATGATTCGATAGAGTTGACAGGTTGGTAGTACATCACTCATACTCACACTGTTCGAATTCAAGAAGTACTGGAACTACGGTGGTCTTTTTATAACATTTAATGGGACGCACACTTGGACAGTACGTGTATGGTTACAGGAACAAATGTCGACATAGACAGCATAATGTTGATCACAGGAATATCATCTTAAGTTAGCATTCATGCTTGGCAAATATCATAATGGAGCATTCGTAAATAAGCATTCAGCGTTCCATCATGTAAATCATCTGGCTTTACTGACTGGGCACGTCAGACCATAACCAATACATAGGAAGGCTCCTAAACCTAACCTCGTCTAGCGAATATTCCTTCACGTAAAGTTCAATATATATATATTTCATAATATAGGAATCCCAGACATGGGTTCTCACATGTAGCAGTGATCTCTTGGTTCATCGAGCGATAGTACAGGCATCCCTTTTTCTCACTCGATAAATACAAAGTATATGAATTTCAACATGGCTGTTCTCTCTCTCGTGAGCTTCACTCACTATAGAATATAGACCAAAATTGGTCATTCATTAAATGTCCTCATTTCTTCATAGGTTCTCTCATAGAGGTAATTGAATAATATCATACAATCCAGTGCTGATACATAGGAATGTCTTCTTCCTTTGAATGGATATTCTTTTTAAAAGTACCACTGTGCATCTGCTTATCAACAACGATGGCGAAGCCCAAGTTCATAATAAATTGTGGTTTTACCTTTTTATGCGAAATATAACTTTGCCATTCCTTGGCAAAAGAGAATAAACACTGGGGTAAAGTACATACAACATGTCTATATGACTATCACTTTTCCCCATCCATATATAGATCACTATTTCGGCAAAAAGCCTGCTACAACAAAACTCAGCATCCTCACAGGATGGCAGCCATGAATCACCCCCTTCGCTAGCGATACTTCCGCTGCATAGCCTTTGACCTTTTCTAGCGACAACCAAATTAGTTCGGCTTAGAAATGCAAAGATATCCATATATAAGACAGACTCGTCCTACTCATACAAACACTACGTATAAATTCAGGCCATAGATATACTGAAGCAAGAACAATCTATTCCTACCCAGCCAAAGAATAAATCACAGTAGGCCTAGAGTCGTCTGCGGAGTCCGATCGAAGATGACGGACTATTTTCAAGGGAAGCAACCCAAAAATGACTTCTCCTTAAGCACTTAAAAAAGGAAATACTTTGCTTCCAAAATATTTGCGAACATAATAAGAATATAAATGTATTATATTGCAAGATAGTAAAAATTGCCCTTTACAGTCTTACCACACCTCCCGGGAAAAAAAAAATAAAATTTTTTTTTTTAAATACATCTAGGAGCACCGTAGAATAGGCTCACAACGCAAGAATACTGCGCAGATGAAAATATCAGGAATAACTATAATTCCTAATATGACTGGTGAGAATATATATCTCAAAATCTGAGAGAAATTGTTTCCCTACGAATAAATGTTTCCAGGAAGGTGTGATGTACGTATAATACAATTCTGGTAATTATACAATGCATACCAAAAATTCACACTATAATCTTAAATTTATGATTTATGAAGAAACAATCATCAAAGAACAGCGGTGAATTAACATCAATAAACCGCTAAGTAGAGATACCATCATTCTATTATTAAATTACAAATGTGTATCTTAATAAAGAAACAAAAAATAACTGTTGTAAAGTTATACATATTAAAAAGATCCAATATTTAACAGTTAAGTGGCATCATGTGGGCATCTGGACAGAATGTCCGCCATCACATTTTCTGAACCACGGATAGCTCGTACCGAAAAATGAAAAGGTTGAAGAGCGATTGCGTATCGAGTTGATCTCGAGCTCTTCAAGTTCTTACTTTGGATAGCCGTAAGAGCTTTTTGGTCAGTTTCCACTACGAAATGCGCGCCCAGAAGGAATCTTTGGAGTTTGAGAATTGACCAAACCATCGCCAATAATTCGCGGTCTAAAACCGAGTAATTCCTTTCTGCAGCATTAAGTTTTCTGGATATATACATTACAGGATGCAGAGTTCCAGAGTACTCTTGCATTAGTGCCGCTCCAATCCCAGTGGATGAAGCGTCACTACGAAGAACAAATGTCTTATCTGTTGTAGGTAACACTAAAATAGGTGGTGATGAAAACATAGTTTTGATCTTCTCTAGTGAAGATTGGCATTCATGAGACCAGTGAACCATGTTAGGCGACCCTTTCTTTAATAGTGTAGAGAGAGGTGCCATGATAGAGGACAGATTCGGAATGAAACGTCCATAAAATTGTATGAGACCTAAAAGACTTCGCACTTGCTTTTTAGTCCTAGGGATAGAGATGTTAAGTATCTTAGTGATATTATGGTCTTCTGTCTTCAAGAAACCGTGACCTACTCGATGGCCTAAGAAAGCAATTTCGCTAAAGCCAATACAAGCTTTAGATGGTTTTGCTGTCAGGTTATACTCACGCAGAGTTGATAATAATTCAACTAATCCTGAATAGTGATCTTCCCAAGTATCGCTGAAAAGACAGATGTCGTCTAGATAAGCAATGACATCTGACCGATACGATAGGATTCGACGCATCATGCGTACAAATGTAGCTGGTGCGTTCATAAGGCCGAAAGGCATAAAATTCCATTGGAAAAGGCCTCTGGGAGTAGAGAAAGCGGTAAGAGGTTTGGCGCGTTCGGATAATGGAACTTGCCAATATCCTTTAGACAAATCAAGTTTAGTGAAAAAATGCGATTTAGAAAGACGAGTAAGTAACTCTTCTAGTAAAGGCATAGGTTCAGCATCGAACTTCGTAACTTGATTCAATTTGCGATAGTCAACGCAAAGACGTATGTTATTGTCTTTTTTTCGAACAATAACCATCGGCGAAGAATATGCAGAAGTGGATGGTTCGATTATTTGTAAATCTATCATTTCATCCAACTCCTTTTCAACCTGTGTTTGGAAATGTATAGGGATAGGATAAGGCCTAACCCTAATTGGAGTATGTTCAGTTAGAACAATGTCATGCTCAATGACATGAGTTTGTCCAGGGATGTCAGTGAGGACATCCTGAAATGTTTGTAACATAGACGAAACTTGTCGCCGTTCTCCTAGAGACAAATCAGGAGAAACAGTAACGTCTTTCCATGATTCACTAGAATGAAGTGGGATCATTGGAAGCGGGAGATTAACATCCGAAAAACTTGTTTCCTCATCCTGTATTACAGACAGTGATGAGTAATGACCATGTTTGACATGAGAATCGTCCGTTGCCTGGAAAATAGGCTGTAAATAGTCAGGACGTTCATGGAACTCCGTAAGCATATTGATGTGGAAGGTTTTATGCTTCCCGTTAATATCGACGATGTAGTCAACATCTGAAATTTTCGATATTATATCGTACGGACCTTTCCAACTAATAAGGAGTCTATTTTCACGACAAGGTAGCAAAACAAATGCTTTGTCACCAGGACAAAGTTGTCGTAAAGTTCTCTTCTTATTAGCAAATTGTCTTGCCTTCTGCTTAGCAAATTCAGAAGAGGACGTTGCCAATTTGCATGCTTCGATAATCTTTTGTCTCAGCGCGATGACATACTCGTAAGAAGATTTTGTGTCATCGTCAATATTGTCAGCTGTTATAAGATCATGCAGCAAAGACATTGGGCCGCGCGGTCGCGCGCCAAAGACAAGTTCAAAGGGCGAAAACCCTGTATGTTCATTGGGGACCTCTCTGTACGCGAAGAGGGCCGCGGGTAAAACCCTATCCCAATCTTGAGGATGATCCTCAGTTATCTTCCCTAATAAGTTCTTAAGTGTTCTATTTAGTCGCTCGACCATCCCATTGGACATAGGATGATAGATGCTACTCAAAGATCTCTCTATCTGTAGAGTAGACATTACTTGAGACATGGTATCCGATATCAGTTGGGTGCCATGATCTGATAATATTTCTCCGGGGAATCCCAGCCGAGAAAATATAAGCCAAAGAGCATCTGCAATGTCAGCGGTAGTAATGCTCTTTAGAGGGATAGCCTCTGGCCAACGTGTGCACATGTCTACACACGTTAAGATAAACTGATGTCCTCTAGCAGATTTGATCTTGAATGGACCAATGATGTCTATCGCCATTTTCTGGAATGGACGAATAGGAATATCTGCAGCCTGAATAGGCGCAGCATGACGAGGACCTTTGGATTTGACTTCTTGACATACTTTACAGGATCGACAATAGATCCGTATGTCCTTGTTCACAAAAGGCCAAAAGAAAGCCGCAAGAACTCTTGACTTAGTACGGGAAAAACCCATGTGACCAGCACACTGCGAGTCGTGTGCATGTTGTAAGATCTTAACTCTCAAATTCTTGGGTACAAGAATCTGAGAATGACTTGACTTAGTGGAGTCTTGCACCATACGTACAAGTACGCCATTCTTCATTGTAATCCAAGATTTACAATTTGAATCTTTATTCGGATCACCTTTTGTTACAAGAGTGAAGAATTTCTTAAGAGTCGGATCTTCTTCTTGTTGTTTTATAAACGAGTCACGAGAAATTACCAAGGGATCATCTTGGTTATGCACTTCATTATCTTCAACAGATGAAGTTTCAGGCATATTGAGAGCTTGAGCTCTAGTGACTACTGCATTAGCAGATTGCATATTTTGATTTTCCCAAACGGAAATTTGCTCCGGAGTGCATTCTTTGACTCCGTGAATGCGACCGATGATAAGATCAGCGATCGGATTCGGCAAAAGACATGCGTGTACATCTCCTGTGAAGAAAGGAGTAGCAATCCTAATGATAGCGGTAGAGTATTTCTCTATGGTGCCGCCAAATGTTACGCATTTGACTACTTTGCCTGTAGAATGAGAAGGATCTATGAGTGACTGCCTAACCCCAATAGTTGTGCATCCAGAATCAAAAAGTACTGAGACTGGATTGTCATTTACTAAACCTTTGTGTAAGACAAGGGAACCTCTCCCATCATGCGCGATTGACGCAGGAAGAGCGGGAAGAGGATGGCCACAGCTTAAAGTAGACACTGTGGTTGGCTCAAATAATGTTTTGCATTGGGGGCACTGAGATGCTCTCCCAAAATCAAAAGCGGCACATGCCATATTATTAGAGTCATCATTATCTTTATTTTGTTTATAGGCTTCGTGGGACTCTTGCTGTGCAGAGTTCGCCTGGTAATGAGCTTTATGTTTTTTGAATTGTGCTCTACCTCTGTTATTATTGCCTCTGTACTTATCATTGTTTCCATCATTATAACCCCTACTCGGGTTTGAATCATAGCTCCTTTGGTTACTATCATCATATTCATTATAATGAGTATCTCGGTAATTATGATCCTGTTGTCTCCATGAAGGAAAACTTGGATAGTTTCTAGAATGACTTCCTTTGCGAAAGTTCCTGTAATTATGACCACCCCTGAATCGAGGGCTGTCAGCTCTTCTCCAGGTATTCGAAGAAGAACCCTGAAATGATTGGTTACCTTGGTTCTGATAACTGTAATAGTTACCTTTTTTATTAAACCTATTTTGAGGTCCTTGGAATTTGTGAGAGTGATTAGGGTTGTATGGTGTTGCAGAAGCAACTGGCATACCTTTCTTTAACCTTACTGTTGCTAATAGCTACGTCCGGATGTGCAGTGACGTATTGGGTACAATACTGTTCCATTTCTTTTAGAGACTTAGGTTTACGCTCATGTAAGAATTCGAGGAAAGGTTTATTTATACTTGACATAATCTTGTCTCTGAGTATCAAGTCCATAAGGGCTTCATAAGTCTTTTCTGTTTTGGATAGCTCAATCCAACGATCAAATGTAAGACGTGTTCTTGCAATGAATTCTGAGAATTCTACACCTGCCTCAGGCACCATTGTCTTAAACAACTTCCGATAACCCTCTTCAGACAACTGATACTTCTTTAACAAGGCTGCCCTAATAACATCATAGTTATCTTTGTCAGCCTCTTCAACCAAACTTAAACTAGTCAGAGAGTCACCTTTCAGATTTTCTGATAACTGGTTAGCATATTGTGATTTGTCCACATTATGTGCTCGACACGAGCGTTCAAATCTGTTTAGCCAGAATGTTATGTCATCACTGGAAGGGTTGAACGCTGGTACCTTGACCTTGTAAGTAAAGGGTTTACCATTACCACTAGATGCTTGATTAACATTACTTATGTTTGTTAACTTTAACTTTTCTAACTCAAATGCTAAAAGTTCTTTTTGGTGTTCATGTTCTCTTATTGCTTTTTTCTCTTGTGCAGTAGCCTCATCTTTTCTTTTCTCTTTTTCCATTTCCATCAGGAATCTTTTTTCATCAGTCTGTATCTGCAATCTCTTTTGTTCATCCTCTCTTTGTAATTTTTTTTCCTCAGCTTCTAATCTTTTCTCCTCAGCTGCTAATTTCTTTTCTTCAATCAATGCTTTTCTTTCTTCAGCAGCAGCAGCAAGTTTTCTCTCTTCTGCAGCTAATGCTTTGTCATATTGAGCAACTGCCCATTGTTCTAATTGCTGACCAGTCTTATCAAGAGCCCTGCCTTGTGTGATAAAATAATCTAAGGTAGACATCTTGTCTAATAAGATCAGTAATTTGCAAAAGTAAATAAATTCACTTTCTTAGTCTTAATCAAAGACCTTGTATGATAACTTTTTAACCTGTGGAAAAATAGTACTTAACTATCCCAATCACTGTGGGAAACAAGCCTTACAAAGGTCTTGTATAAATCCTTATATAATAACAGCTATAAGTTGCTGGTTCACTCTATAATATAAGTGCAGTGCACCAGAAATAGTGTTTTATATCATCAACTGTGTACCTTTAGTAATAGCAATTGACTATCAGTTGATTCTTGTACATCAATTTATATGATCAACTATATTTTAAATAGTGTATGTCGATCAGGCACCAAACAAAACAGTTATACAGAAGAACATGAAAACATTTGCGGAAATGAAATAAATCAAATGGGAAAAACAATAAAAGATAAACCGCAAGAGGATAACAAATACAAATAACGCCACAGTATATAAATATAAATTGAGAATAGAACTGAAAGATAGAATAGGGTAGACCAACAAATTACAAACAAATCAAAACAAACTAAAGAACAGAGGAATATTACAAAAACAACAATGAGTACAGTCTTCACAGCTAACACTAATAGCAACAGCTGTCGCAGCAAATTTTCAATCAAGAAAATTGCACCTATAGAAACGCACACATCAGACCCTCTATTACGTGGGATACTCTGCTGTGTGACACCGCCCAACCGAAACAACAACCCGCTGGATACAAACAAATATCACATATAAATAGTTAAACATAAATACATAAATGCATAAATAGTATGGCAATATGATGTAAATAGAGTGTTGCAGAAAGAATGTGTTGGAATGAAGGCTCAGCTACACTGCCTAATAGTACAGTACTGTGGTACTTTATTAAACAAATACTTCTGGTCTAATTATTTTAAATTCAACACAGAAATAGAAGCTCCATCGTTGATTTGAATGATAACAATCAATGTAGGACTTCTCAGTTCAATAACATTTTCTTTCGCAAACACTGTCAAATATTCTCCAGTCCTGATGTGTAATGTTCTATGTTTCAACCAAGCTTGCCGTGTAACACTGTCAGTTGTATGGCAAATGTCCAATGAACCAAATGTCAACAAACCCTGACCTAGTTACTGCATACTCTCGACAGGACAGGTCACGCTGACATCACTGTAGAGTTGTACTGTTGATGTATTTGTGTGTCGTAACAGACCCCAAGGAACGTCTGGTCTCAGTAGTTTACTTCTCAATATAGTCACTGTGCAGGTTGACCCAGGAAGCTGGCACACCAGTTGATAAACTCTGTTTAGTTGTTAACTCATACTGGCTACTAGTTGTTGAATCATGCTTTATTTGCTAAATGATGTGAATGTCCACCAGTGGATAAATGTAGATGTTGGGACTGGTGTAGCAAAGTGTAACGATTGTCAACTCATCAAACCCAGCACAGTTTTGGTCATACAGGTCATCTTGTCCTGGAACGTGATGAGGCTCCGACAAGAATGTGAGTGTAAACAATGAGTGTGTATCTGAATGTCAGTACGCGAATGGTAGAATGATTCGATAGAGTTGACAGGTTGGTAGTACATCACTCATACTCACACTGTTCGAATTCAAGAAGTACTGGAACTACGGTGGTCTTTTTATAACATTTAATGGGACGCACACTTGGACAGTACGTGTATGGTTACAGGAACAAATGTCGACATAGACAGCATAATGTTGATCACAGGAATATCATCTTAAGTTAGCATTCATGCTTGGCAAATATCATAATGGAGCATTCGTAAATAAGCATTCAGCGTTCCATCATGTAAATCATCTGGCTTTACTGACTGGGCACGTCAGACCATAACCAATATATAGGAAGGCTCCTAGACCTAACCTCGTCTAGCGAATATTCCTTCACGTAAAGTTCAATATATATATATATTTCATAATATAGGAATCCCAGACATGGGTTCTCACATGTAGCAGTGATCTCTTGGTTCATCGAGCGATAGTACAGGCATCCCTTTTTCTCACTCGATAAATACAAAGTATATGAATTTCAACATGGCTGTTCTCTCTCTCGTGAGCTTCACTCACTATAGAATATAGACCAAAATTGGTCATTCATTAAATGTCCTCATTTCTTCATAGGTTCTCTCATAGAGGTAATTGAATAATATCATACAATCCAGTGCTGATACATAGGAATGTCTTCTTCCTTTGAATGGATATTCTTTTTAAAAGTACCACTGTGCATCTGCTTATCAACAACGATGGCGAAGCCCAAGTTCATAATAAATTGTGGTTTTACCTTTTTATGCGAAATATAACTTTGCCATTCCTTGGCAAAAGAGAATAAACACTGGGGTAAAGTACATACAACATGTCTATATGACTATCACTTTTCCCCATCCATATATAGATCACTATTTCGGCAAAAAGCCTGCTACAACAAAACTCAGCATCCTCACAGGATGGCAGCCATGAATCACCCCCCTTTCGCTAGCGATACTTCCGCTGCATAGCCTTTGACCTTTTCTAGCGACAACCAAATTAGTTCGGCTTAGAAATGCAAAGATATCCATATATAAGACAGACTCGTCCTACTCATACAAACACTACGTATAAATTCAGGCCATAGATATACTGAAGCAAGAACAATCTATTCCTACCCAGCCAAAGAATAAATCACAGTAGGCCTAGAGTCGTCTGCGGAGTCCGATCGAAGATGACGGACTATTTTCAAGGGAAGCAACCCAAAAATGACTTCTCCTTAAGCACTTAAAAAAGGAAATACTTTGCTTCCAAAATATTTGCGAACATAATAAGAATATAAATGTATTATATTGCAAGATAGTAAAAATTGCCCTTTACACTCACCAAATGGCAATCCTCCCTATGGTGCCACTTCAGATTTGGTGCAAAGAAGATCTAACAATAAGTAGAAGAGAAAGGTACATGCCAAAAGAAACACAAGGAACAAAGCAGCTGAGGACTACCACCTCAGGGGTGCATTTCCATAGTCAGTCATGACTGAAGGGACTATCACCTCAGGGGCGCATTTCCATAGTCAGTCATGACTGAAGGGACTATCACCTCAGGGGCGCATTTCCAAAGTCAGTCATGACTGAAGGGACTATCACCTCAGGGGCGCATTTCCATAGTCAGTCATGACTGAAGGGACTACCACTTCAGGGGCGCATTTCCATAGTCAGTCATGACTGAAGGGACTATCACCTCAGGGGCGCATTTCCATAGTCAGTCATGACTGAAGGGACTATCACCTCAGGGGCGCATTTCCATAGTCAGTCATGACTGAAGGGACTACAACAACAACAATCATGAAAAGTTTTCTCTTCACAACTAATAATTGGTTGTAATATATTCCCAACACTTTTGCTCTGATATTTCAATCAGATGAACTGTTTTTATATTTTGTTTTTAAATAATTAATTGTTGTCTCCATCTCGTAATACTGTAATCATGATCTTTAGCAAATATTAAATTACGCCTCAAAGTGTGCCTAAAATATTGATTTTTTTTTTCCAATTTGTATCTCTAATTAATTATTTCTCGTTTCACTCATATTTGTGACAGGACTTTTCTAGGTCCTCATGTCCTTCCAAAAATGAACTCCATTTTTCTGTGTATTTTCATTTAATGGTCCTCGATCATTTTTTTCACGTCTCTTGACCATATTTTAAACTGAATTTTAATCGTTGCCATTTTTGATGTTTAACATTTGTCAATACAAAATCTAGAGTTACGTATAACGAATGGAATTGCCACATTAACATTAGCAGTACTTTTTTGTAGATTTGTAGCACTGGATTACTTGTTAAAGAAGCAGCTTTAACTTTGGTCTTCATTTTTTCTAAAACCGTACATGACGATAGTTTGATAAACATTATCACCAAAAGTTAACGCTCAGTGATTGGTGAATCAAAGACAAGACTTGATAAACATAGATAAACATAAATAATTAACTTATGTTATTGCAAGTCTTTGCATTACCGTAATTTGATAAGTAGTTACCTTTACGTTATCAAGTATTAATAATAATAATAATACTTACTTATTTAGTCGTTCCTCTTCTACCGTGAAGTGTAGAGGTTTGGAAGAGAGAGTGCCGGAATATCCTATCTCCTGTCTTCCTCCTGGCCTGGTTCAATTCTAGTCCTTGGTCCTTCAGAGATTGTCTAATGTTGTACTCCCAGCGGACCCTGGGTCGTCCTGGAGATCTGGATCCCTGACTCTTAGTTTCCCATACTTGTCGCTTAATAAGAATAATAATCAATCAATCAGAAATAAAATGTTATAAATGAAATCAGTCTTTACAATTTGCAACCAGCAAATTATTTCTTTAATAATATTACGCTTGCTTTCCTTAAATCCGTGTTAAAAAAATTAGGACATTTTTTAGCAGAAACAAAATTTGTTAACACACGAAGGACACACACAACAGTTATCATTTATACGGCAACAGATAAAAAACCCTATCAAACAATAACGAAGCACTTTTTTCTGTCTATTTTTGCAACACATTCACTGCTATTTTTAGTGTCTTGTTGCATCTTAAGGTTTTGGGATTATTCTGAATGTCGTTGTTTAAACAGTAACACTAGGGGGCACGTAAACGTGAAATGTGTTGATAAAAATTCACAAATTGTGGTCGTGCTCCGCGAGTCGTTCAGCCAGAAGCAAAGCTGCACGTTTTTTGTTAGAATGTTTTCGATAATTTTTAAACCTTTCATTACCGATGTTAATAATTTAGATTGAACAATGAACTTGGAGAGGTACGGATGGCCATGTAGTAAAAAAGGTAATCCCATAGCAAATACGGCCGTAGGAAGTGAAATGTTAGAGACTTCATCATACTAGGTCTAGCTTTATCTGTTGGGGTGACCAGTTCCCTTCTTAAATGCCTTTGCGTTTCCTAACTCAAGACCAGAGTCAGGTATCCATTTACAGCTGGAGACTAGAATGTGAAGCTACCAGGTTTCGATCGCGGAACCCAGTTACTTTACCTCGAGAGGAAAATGCTCTAACCGGTTAGTGGTAAATAAATAATACACATAAAGTGGGTATGTTGCAGGCACTCGCAAGAAATAAAGAAGTAGAAAACTAGACAAGAGAATAGCAACAGAAGTGATAGGCTTACCGGGAATTCGAACCCAGGACAATCCGAACGTATCGGACGCTCTAGTCACGTAGTTATGGCCAGAAAACGCACAAACAAACCCTATCCACAACGCCCAGTCTCGCCAGACAGCTGCGGCAGCTAACGCAAAATTTCACAGCGGGTACTACCAAGGAGATGGTATAGATTGGTTACCATTGATCTGCCGCTGGCATGTTCATGCTAATGTGGTAGAATTTGATCGTGGAAAACATTGCAGAGCTATTTTGCATGGAACCATTATTAGCAGTACTTTATAGTGAAACTTGAAGTATTTTTGCTACGGACAGGATCAACAGCTGTCTGTGTGTCCGCCACTCTTCTGTGTAGGACAATTTGATGGCCGAATTTTGTTAAATTTGCCAGGAGGAATCAGGTGTCGCGTTTCTTTCCTATGTTTGAATGCTTGGGTGTTTGAAAAGTGACTCCAGAAGAAAGGAGTAGGGGAGATTAAAAATAAAAAGATGGGAAATGACAAGAGAGAAGCTCGACAAAGACATACTCCACAACTGAAAACAACTACGAGAACTGGGAAGAGTAAATTTCACAAGCTCTTATTGCTATACAACCGTCCTGGGGGTAAATGTTTTCCTAAGGGTTGGACTCGGGATAATGTGTGAAAGAAATTATGGCAGACCAATCAGATCCCAGCAAGTGTATGAGACGAGAGAGGACTGCAGGCAGGTTGGGTATCAAAGAAACGAAAATACAAAAAGAGGGGTGGGGGGGTCTATTAACGGGAGGTAAAAATTACTCAGGGTGATCTTTATTGTGCCATAGATGGGTGAGTGAGTGCTGGCGAAAAGATTTACATCTCTAACAACCTTCGGTTGGAGCGGATTCCAAGTCTACGGAAACCCATCTTATTTAATTGCTAGATTTTCGCCAACCAATTTCGTGTGGAAACATTTGATCGAGTCTATTGGTGGAAAATAGATGATTAATATTTGAGCCAAATCAAACTGTTGTAAAACGATTTGGTCTTAGGTGGATTACGTAACGCAGGTTATAAATAGTTCCGGACCTGCAAGGTTGCCATAGCTGTCCATAGATCTGCTTCATGCCGCATATCAACCTGGAGTAGCCATCACAGAGGTTAGGCTGTCCTCCTAGATTCAACTATTTTCTAATTAATAAAGGTAAGTGTTGATTTAAGTTCGCTTCTTATAGGGTTATTTCTTATCTTTTAATTTATCATTTATTATGAAACCAACATAACATGTATGATTTAACAGATGTTAACTATGTGTGATTCTCTTACGCACATCGACGTCCGCTGTTAGAACGGAGCAGACATTATGTCTGGTAAATTATGTACAAATTAAATTAGAAATTGTGCTCAAAGATGATTGAGTTTATCGTGTTAAATTAGAAGCACCTTTAACAAATAAATTTTCCATTTATGTTACGTAATTATTGTGAATTAACTAATTTCTAACATTTTCTATAGTAATGGTAAAATTATTTCAAGGGAACGTTTACAATATTTTCAAACTTAAATTTAGATACATTCAGTTTTTTTCTTCTTTATTCTTCGCCCCTTTTATAAAGAGTCATATAGGCATCCCTGCAATATGCTGCTTGTCTGTCCCATGGTGGTTACTTTAGAAACTTGTGTTACATGGTGAGACTACTTATCTTTAGTGATATTTTACGACGGCCTGTCTAGAGCGCAGGTTGCCTATTGTTTTTTTTCTTATTTTGTCTACTGAATTTATTAACTTGTAAACTAAAATATTATTAGGACTGCAAAAATACATTTAATACATGTTATCCCTTCTACTGACAATGCTTTTGTTTATTCTACACTGTTATCAGTTATCGTTGTTTCATACTTAGACTAAATGAGACATGTTACTTTATGAAATAATGATGAATTTATAACCTTAAATTCTTACTATTTTTTGCCAACATTTGTTTACCCAAAAAATATCTTTCTATATCCACCATCTAAAAAATAAAATATTTTACACCAAGCACATCTTTTTTTTCCCTATGTTTTTATTCGTTTTAATTAGGTTTAAATCTTTGTTTCTAAATCTTGTTATATAAAACCTATAGGTAGTTTAATACTCTTGTTTATCTGGCCTTTTGAGTCTTTTTTTTAAACACCGCTTCTTTGTTAATTACGTTCCTTTTAAAATAAACAGCAGTTCAAATTATTACAACACCGTATGTGAGGTGACGCTGAAGCTAGCAGTTTTAGGATTGTTCATATTATGAATACAAATAAAATATCAAAAGTAATGACAAATTAAATAATTATTAAAATACTCAAATGGTACGGCTTTGCAGTGATATATGTTTTTGTTTTTTTAATGTTAAAAATAGTTTTTGTAATGTCTAATTGTGTTTGACTGTGTTTTATTTATATATTATTTAATATTATACTTTTATTAACTGTTATATATTAATATATTATTAATTAATTTGTTAATTTTTATTTGTGTATTTTATGTCAGAGGGCACGTTGTCTTGATACGACTTAATAATTCATTTCATTTGTAATACCTGAAGCTAATTTATGTGGTTAGTTTCCTTTGTTAAACTTGGCTTGTTGTTCTCATACTATTTAAGTCATAGACTTAATTTTATCTTAAGTTTTTTAATTAATCAATTAATTTCAGGTACTAGACCAGACTTATCCTATCAAAGTTAAAATACTGTGCAGAAGTGATAGAACTATTGCCTTTTTTCTTAGTGATTTAAAAATTATTCTTCAGATATAAGTTGTATACATAAAGGTATTCATACTGATCCATTAATGCCAAAAAAATGCTCTTCATGAATTTTTCAGTTCACTGTTTTCTACTGCTGTTTTCTAACTGTTTTCTAACATCATTAAACCATGCATTCGTAATACCAAAACCAACTCCAACATTAATGTTAAAATGATACAATTTACTTTTACATAATTTATTATTTTGTTTAAAATAATAGCTCATGCCCAAATTCAGTGTTTAATGTATGAAGTTTTATAAAATCATAAATTAATTTATTTTTTTTTAAATTTAGATATCTAAACATTGTAGACAGCTTCAGCGGTATTGTGTGTTGAAATATACACATGACTAACTGCTTAAATTGATAAAAATTAATTTCGTCATTACCATAGAGCAGGCAAGGGCCTTCGACAAATGGATATACTAAAATTAAAAATAAATGTTAAAACTTTCAAGTTATGTAAGTAACGTAAAAAAAATGCCGTTATATATATATATATATATATATATATATATATATATATATATATATATATATATATATATATATATATATATATATATATATATATATATATATATATATATATATATATATATATATATATATATATATATATATATATATATATATATATATATATAATTTTTAAACACCCAGATATATAAATTAATAAATAAATAAATATAAATATTTATTTATATATCTGGGTGTTTAAAAATTATATATACACATTTAAAAAAATTATATTTCGTGAACAATATATACAATTTTAATTTTTTTTATCACATATTAAAGATAAGAGATACATCTATTTTTCCACAATAACCTAAATTTATGTTAAATGTTCAAAATTCCCACCATCAGCATGAATAAATGAGCGACATCTCTCACTAACTGATCTACAGTTCTTTTAGAATGGTATTTCTTTCGTTAAAACATAATTGAGCGTTCTCCGTCATATTTCATTTATCTGAAAAATAAATCAAAATTACTTCATTGTTATACACACACACACACACACACACACACACACACATATATATATATATATATATATATATATATATATATATATATATATATATATATATATATATATATATATATATATATATATATATATATATATATATATATATATATATATATATATATATATATATATATATATATATATATATAAGGTGATTGAATAGTCAAATAGTCACTCTATTTTTATATTTTTACATCCTCACTTATATCAGTTGTATGTACATGACATGCATGTCAACGCACGAAGCAGTAATTGTCATTTGACCGCTTATCACAATAAACACAGACAAAACCTCCACAACACTGTTCTCCCTCGCCCCCAAGGACAAATCAGCTAACATACACCTAGGGACAACCGTGATCAAGGAAGAAAGCTACCCCACCTATCTTGGGGTGACATTTGACCAAAGGCTTACATGGAATAAGCATATTGAAAATGCAGAAGGAAAGGCCCGAAGACGACTAGGCATACTCAGAAAATTAGCAGGTACCAACTGGGGAGCAAATGAACGAAATCTAAAGAAGATTTATAATGGAGTAATAAGACCACACTTAGAGTTTAGCTCAGCAGCATGGTCATCAGCTGCTAACTCACATCTGCAGTCTTTGGACAAGGTGCAAAATCAAGCTCTCAGGCTCATTACAGGAGCCATGAAAACTACACCAATAACAGAGATGCAGAAGGTTGCTGGATTACAGACATTGTCCCATAGAAGAGACACAAAAACCATGATCCAGATGGAAAAGTACAACAGTATGCCAATGCACCCAATGAAGGCAAGACTAGATGATCTGGCATTGGGACGTCTAAAGCGTAGCAGCTTTGTGCATCGGGGGAAAAGACTTATAAGACAGCATCAAGAAGACCTATCCATGAAGACAACACCACTGAAGCCCACCCTATACCCTGTACCATGGGAGCAGGCCAGCAGTGCCCTCCAAATTAATACAACAGTCAGTGGTCTCACAAGTGGATGTGAGTATAATGATCTGCAAAAACGAACTGCTACATTGAGTATGATCCAAGAAAGCTATCCCGATCAATCATGGATACATGCCTATACAGATGGATCAGCAACTAATGCTGTTAGGAATGGAGGTGCCGGTATCTTTATCTCATATCCTGACAACCACTATGAGACTAGGCACATTCCCACTGGTAAATTCTGTTCCAACTATACAGCTGAGGTTCAAGCTCTAGAGCAAGCTGCAAATATGATTTATAACACCAACTCTGACTGCCACCAGGTAGTCATCCTCACAGATGCACTGTCTGTCCTGCAAGCTCTCAAGGGTGGTAAACTCCCGCATCTGAGAAATGAACTAAACAAGGTAGCTGCCAAAAAAGAGAACCATACTTCAGTGGGTACCATCTCATTGTGGTGTACCCGGAAATGAAAAGGCAGATAAACTTGCAAAAAAGGGAGGAGAATGTGAACAAGAAGATAATGAAGTCACATACTTTGAGAAAAAGAGAGCTATCCAGACTATCAGAAGAGAACAGAACCAACCCAAAGACGACTATCACACTCTCGACCGGCAGGGACAGACAACTATTTTTCGACTCAGGACAGGGCATAACAAACTGAATAAACACATGCACAAGCTACGATTGTCTGCTTCACCACTGTGCACATGTGGATTAAACGAACAAACTGCTGAGCATGTTCTACAGGACTGTCCTCTGTATGACCAGTTAAGAAAGATATACTGGCCCAATGACTCAACACTAAACTCAAAGCTATATGGAGTTAAAGAGGAACTTCAAACAACAGTCGAATTCATCATGAGAACTCGTCTGACGGTGTAATCATCAAAGATGCGATCGCAAGAAGAAGAAGAAGTCATTTGACCAATAAGTGTTATTTTTTATATTAGTTTGTTTCCAGAAACAAATGACATAAAATAAAAATATAAAATGGCCAATAAACTGACGTCCGAAGTGGCAGTCAAAATGGCTGCCCACAATGATGTCATATGTTGAATATGCCGGATCTCACACTGAGCTGTGATGTTAAAATGACCATCATCATCATCATCAGCTGCCATTTCCACAACAAAGGTCAGCTGCAATGGATCTCCAATGTCTTCTGCCTCTTGTCGTGAGGGTGCACTCTGACAGACTCTTTCCTGTCCATCTCTTGATGTTATCTTTCCACTTATAGCGCTGTCTTCCCCTTGCTAGATTGCCTTCATCTCTTCCATCTATTATGGTCTTCTGCAAGGTGTTATATCTTTTTATATGGCCAAATTTTTTTAGCTGCCTAATTTTGATCTGCTTCATTAATTTTCTTTTCATTCCTAGGTTTTCTATGACCTCTTTATTTGTTTTCTTCTCTTTCCATGAGACGTGCCATATTAATCTATACAGTATATCCACATCTCAAGATCCTCAATTCTTTCTTCCAATTGCATCCATGTTACTACCCCATATAGTAATGAAGACTCGTGTATATATATATATATAACACTTGATGGTTCTTAGTTTTAATTTCTGAGTAAATTGTTTAAATGTCAGTATTTGTCTCATGTTGGTGAATGTAGCTTTGGTTATTTCTATTCTCTTTTTTGAGAATATGTTGTTATACCGCATGTGACATTTCATGATAAATAGTTAAATAGCTATTTTGTGTTTTGTTACGTATGGTTTCTGGTTTCATTTAAATTAGTTGGATAAGCATGAAAGTGCAAAAATTAAAAATAACGATTGCTTTTCAAACACCCTATATATATATATATATATATAATTATATATATTTATATCTATATATATATATATATATATATATATATATATATATATCTATATATATATATATATATATATATATACAGCGTGTCCGGCAGAATCACTACCATTAACAAATGTCAATATTTCCTCATCCATGTAAGTTAGAATTATTTTTTTATGGTTACCTCGTATAGAAACCATCACATTTTTAGGAGCAGTGAGATAATTGATAAATAGTCCGATAATGTGCAGATAACGCATACGTAAAGCGCAGCCGCGGAATGTGAGGACGCGTGTAGTGAAAATGGCGGAGTTCACGGTGCAGCAGAAAGTGCAATGCTGTTATTGGCTTGCGGAATTAAAGTTTCCCATTGTTGTGCAAAGGAGATTCAGGCAGGAATATGGACAGAAACCTCCAGAGCGACATACCATAGTGAAATGGCACAAGCAACTGTTGGAAACAGGTTCTTTGTTGAGAAAGAAGGGAAGCGGCAATGAAGCGTTGTCTCCAGATAGAGTTGAAGCAGTTAGCGAAGCTTTTCAACGTAGCCCGTGGAAATCCGTTCGACGGGCAAGTGGAGAATTGGGTATTCCAAAATCTACTGTTCACGACATTGTGCACAAAAGATTGCGGCTTAGAGCCTACAAGATCCAGCTAGTGCAGAAGTTACAGCCAAATGATAAACCCAGACGGGCCGAGTTCGCAAATGCAATGCTATGTCACCTCGATGATGACAATGAATTTCTCAATCGTGTGGTATTCTCCGATGAAGCGACCTTTCACACTTGAGGCAAAGTTCACCGGCATAATTGTAGGATATGGGGAAATGAAAACCCACATGTCGTAATGGAGCATGAGCGAGGCAGCCCTAAACTTAACGTGTGGTGTGCCTTAACCTCGAATTATGTGATCGGGCCAATTTTTCTTCGCCGAAGCCACAGTCAGAGGAGCAAAATACCTAAACATGCTGCAAAATTTTACAGTTCCTAGGATACCAGAAGGATTCACATTCCAGCAAGATGGAGCACCTCCACACTATGCCAATGAAGTAAGAAACTACCTTCATCAACAATTTCCAGACAGATGGATTGGAAGATTAGGTCCCATTGATTGGCCACCAAGGTCACCAGATTTGACCCCCTTAGATTTCTTTCTATGGGGATACGTAAAAAGCTTTGTCTATCAAACTCCGGTGCAGGTACTGGATAATCTTCGGCAGCGAATAATTGACGCTTGTGCATCCGTCACACCTCAGATGCTGCAAAACACGTGGAGAGAGATAGAATACCGTCTTGACATTCTTCGAGCCACTAAAGGCGCTCATGTGGAGATCTACTGAAACTTGGTGGAGGTCTACTGAAACTTTGTGAGTTGCTACTGAAACTTAATGAGTTTGCCTAACAGAAAATCAAAATCCGGTCGGTCTGCCATTTTTAGTATAAGAAATATTGATATTTGTTATTGGTAGTGATTCTGCCGGACACACTGTATATATATATATGACGGAGAACATGACGGAGAACATGACGAAGAACATGACGGAGAACGCTCAATTAAGTTTTGAAGAAAGAAAGACCATTCTAAAAGAACTGTAGATCAGTTAGTGAGAGATGTCGTTCATTTATTCATGCTGATGGTGGGAATTTTGAACATTTAAACTAAATTTATATTATTGTGAAAAAAAAAATCTCTTAGCTTTAATATGTGATAAATAAAATTAAAATTGTATATGTTGTTCACGAAATATATATATTTTTTAATGTGTATATATAATTTTTAAACGCCCAGATATATATATATATGTATATATATCTATCTATAGATATCTATATATATATATATATATCTATATATATATATATATATATATATATATATATATATATATATATAATTTTTTTGGCGGCAATACAAAGCTAGAGGAAGAAATAACGATATCAAAAGAAGAATATCAAAGGCAGGGTGCGTTTCCATTGCATTGGGAAATATATCGTCAGAAAAGAGATCAAATCCGGCACAACAATTAGAATTTTCAAATCAAATGTCAAGGGTCTTCTGTTGTATAGCTGTCGTGAAATATTCTAATCCACATATATAAAGTATCAGGTAAATATAAAGCCTAACAAATACATATAATAAAGAAAAGAGCAATGGTAAAATAACAGTGCTGTCACAAAGAATGTACTCGAAATCCCCCTTTGTTTTATGCTTCGTCTGCAAATTGTAACGTTTCCACGTTAAATATAAGCCACTGCATAAATACAAGCGTTTCTACAACACATTAAAACGGGTATTGCATTTCTAAGAAAAACATTGAGAGGCACACTGCGTAATGACCTAAATTAATCCTAACATTAATTATACTGCGTTACCAAAACGAACGAACAGATGGACTCAAATAGAAAGAGAGAGGGAGGGCTGAAAATCAGGAACGCATGCAACACGCGTCGCGCGATACACTATTACTACTATCACGCGTGTAAGGCCACATGCACTAACTTTTTTTCAGACGGACAGTGATAAAATTCACTACCCTTCCCAGAGTTAGGTTTTAAAATCACGAAAAACGCTTATTAGAAAAGATAACATTAGATGGGTTTACGTTTGAAAACATTACAGTACCCAGACAGCACATCTTCGAAACAGGAGGTAGAAGAAATTGCATATTTTGAACGCAGCCACTTAGCTCTTTTAAATTTGTATATTTGGGTTCCTTAGGGCTTGCTGACAAAGAATATGTAAAACGTTACGCAAATAGTCTAGGAATTAACAAGTTATAACCAAAATAAAATAGTGGGGATGCCTGACAGCATGAAATCATTTCTGCTCATAAAATTTTTTTTATAACGTGTTTGAAAAAACCTTGCGTACGGAAATAGCCTACCATGTAAACTCCAAATTGATTGGAGCGCAACAAATATAAGACTAAACACGATTGGTCGGACTATAAATACTATCTTTGGTTGTTAGGGGAGACGTAGGAAGGTAAAATTTTTTTAAACACTTGTCGAAACGTGGCTCCATTGGCCAGACTCGCTGATATAATCACTTAGGAGCGTTAGTTCGAGACCACTAGTTCAAATAAGCTTGATAAAGCAACAGTGCGTTGAAGCCAGCTCATATTTTTGCTAAATAAAAGCCTGGAACATAAGCAGATGGGAATTTGTGCCAGTATTTGTGCCAGAATTCATTGCTAGTCAACGTATCTGTGTTTATTCTATGAATTGTGGTAAGCTTGAAACATTCAGTATCTTTTAATGAAAATTGAATGTGAATTGTTAATTTATGCCTGTATATATGTGTAGTTCAGTAGCAAACATGATGTAAAGCCTATAATGCTCCAGCCTGAACAGAAGGTGTCGGAGGAAAGTAAAACGGCATGGAATGGCCACACAGTACACTGACACCTAGATGACTGACTAGAAAGAAATAATGCTGGAAGTGCAGAGGCGTAATAACCATTAAGGAGGTTAATACTGGTATAAAGTATTTCAGATGAAGCTGACAGTTGGCCTAACGCTCTGAACTCAATGTTTGTGATGTATTGTGCTCAGTGTAGAACTAGAGTATCAATTAGTTATGAAGTAGAAGGTACATCCTTCTTGTTTTCAGGGACCGTGGTCTTGATGGTATTGAGCAGCACCTGGTCAGAGCTTTGCTGAATCCAGAGTCGGACAGCATACTCCTTGGTCCATTTAGCTATCAGTGAGGTGTCTCCAGAGCCCAGGGGAGAAATCGAGCAGAGGAGTCTTTTCCTGCCGCCATCACGCAAGATAAGCTGATCTGGCCAGCTGAGCTCAAAATTATGTACCCCCATCTTAAAATAACATTGTAACATAAACTTAAGAGGGGAAGTAAATTGTTTTAATATCAGGAACTGAGAACATCTCCAATACTAGTTCCAATAAAGACAAACTATTGAAGTCATGATGACAAATACCAACAGAGCTTGAACAAAACAAAACCAGTATTACCTCATATTACTACTACACAACTGACACACATAGGATACTTTTAGTAATATATGTCACTACAATATTCATATTGAGAAATTCTGTACATATAACTTGTAATTAAAATTGATTGTGATTCCTGGTTCCCTTTGTATTTGAATCAGGACACATATTCATTCATGACAGCAATGAATACATATTGTTATTTGAAAAGTTATCAGTGACTCCTTTAAGATATCCTTGTAGAGTGTTTTATGTATGTGAGTGTCACAGTGTTGTCAAGTGTGGTGGAATAAATTAAATTGTTTATCTGTCTGTTGTTGTTATGACTTACACTTCATCATACACATACCCTAGACATACAACGTAGTCATCACACTATTCCAGAATAATTCTGACTGAGATATATATATATGTGGCAGCAAGTAAGGTTATCTATAATACACTACTCTTATTAGATATAGATACCTTCACAGCTGATCTCAGTCAGTACACTAAGTCCTCTATAAATATTTATAACATCCCACTTCACCACAATAGCTCTGAAATCATAGAAAACAACAATAACCAAAGCTGCACCAAAAAATATAGGCTTTCATAAGTGCATGTTTGCATAGATTAGAAGGATTAAAATTGTGTAATTGGATCAACAGTGTTGAACTGATGGAAACATCGAGAAAGTACCCTTGAAAATCAGTGGACAATGTGCACGCATTGGGTAGGACAAACATTAAAAAAGGTAGTTAAAAGCATCAGAGGGCAGTCATTGTTAAAGAATCCTTGGTGAAAGAGGAATGGAGTGAATCAAAATATATCCCACAGAAAAGGTAATTTGACATAGGCATGAAGCGAATAAATACAATATGAAAAGACCTGAAACAAAGAGCACAGGATACATTTTTTCAGTAACACTGATCCAATCGAGACACGTACAATAAAGGATATGAACGTACAGCGTGTTGAACCACTTTTCCTTTCTGTGATATTTTCATCATTTATTTTATTCCATCATTGTCGATGATGTTATAATTTCTTGTTACATCTTGTCTCATCATATAGGCTAAAAAAACAAAAAGTGATTGGAAATATGTGACTTCCTGCTTTGATCTCATTGAGACACGTACAATAAAGAATAGAAAGGTTTAGTTTGTTTCTGTCGAAGATTTAGACTTCTCGGGGAACCAAAACGAAATGAATGAACATATGCCACTTGTAGTTATACCATCTCAATTTCATCTTTTTGCTGAATGACTCAGAAATAATTGACTGCTGTATTCCATGGAAAAGATGACACGAACTTAGTTGATCTAGTGGAAAAGATGACACAAACTTAGTTGATCTTCTTCTTCTTCTTCCTCGTTCGTCCTGAAAAGGACGTTGGTTGCGTTGTGTCTGTTTACGCCGGAGCTGTGATATCTGCACCTTTCGGTCGACACATCCGACTTCAGCACGGCAGTTTTTGGGACCGGGTTGGATCCGGGTTAGTTGATCTAGTGGAAAAGAAAATGAAAGGACAACAGTGATTAGTTTTTTCCACATTACGGTTCGCCACGACAACTGTCTTTTACTACATCATCATGCAATACATGTGCATGTATTCTATCGAGCTGTATTTCAGTATCACGCAGGTCCTTATGTGTGTGTGTGTGTGTATGTATGTATATATATATATATATATATATATATATATATATATATATATATATATATATATATATATATATATATATATATATATATATATATATAAGGGCTGCACGGAATATTCGATTCGGTGCCAAGTAGTGCATTCAATGAACTATTCGTATTCGGCCGAATAGTACGCTGCCGTCAAATACGAATAGTAAATTTAATGGAAAAAAAAAAAATATATATATATATATATATATATTAAAAGCAGGACTGCCAAATGTTAATCAATATTCGAATAAAAGTAAGCACTATCCATGTAAGGTAAAGGTAAGGGATCCCGTTACACGCCCATTGAGGCATATTGGGAATATAGTGTTAGACCCATATTTTCTCGACCATCGGCACAGCACGGGTGATGTGGTCAGCATCACGCCGGCTGCCTTAACCTTCCCAAAAGTTGCTCTGGTACCCAATCCATGAGGCTGGGTCGACCCCAGAGCCGTTTGCGGTCTAAAAAATCCCACCTCAACTGGGGATCGAACCATGGACCACCGAGCTAGGAAGCTAGATGTGGCAGATAAAGGGAACGACTGGCAGGCAAAGGGAACGAATAAGGAGAATTAGAAATAGGATCGTTCAGATAGAGTAAAAAGGGGAGATGCGCGAATAAGAATGTGCATGAGAAAAGGGGTGAACGGAAATCCAGTTAGGCACGCTTTCCAGCAGCAGTCCAGAGGGTAAGTTAGAGAGTGCAGGTCGCACAGATACGCTAGTAGCCATGTTGAAGGCAGTACTCAAGTAGACTGTGTAGTGAATATTTCTTAGACAGGGAGACGAGTTGGGTGATGATTAATCCAACATATTGAATAGTGAGAATTCTTGTTTATGGAGGAGGAACGGTGTGAGTTAGATTTCAATTCAATAAAGAAAAAAGGTACGTAGGGTGAAAATCTAATACATATATATACTGTAGTCCTATTCTTCAGTGATGAAAGGGAAAGGAACAACCCCGGAGACGTCCGGTACTACCAATAGATAACCTGAACACTGAGTTGTTATATAAACAATAGACTAAGAAATAGTTAGGAAGAAAGAACAGAAGTGGAGATTATAGCACCTGAATTATCACTGATGGTTAAAGGTCATAAGGTGAAGATTCGATACTGAACGAGAGAGAGAGAGAGTGAGGAAAGGAAGAACATACACATTGTATAATTCTGTGATGGACCACTATTGTAGAGGTCAAAGTGACAGCAACGGTCCATTCACATGTAAATAAACAGTATTACAGTTAACTATGGCGTTACGTCATCGCTCGTAGTGTGTGTGACTGTTATAATTATGCATTATGTCAACGCTAATAAAAGAGGCAAAGAACCTGGGAAGGCAGGCTGCCATACAGAAGAATATTGATACAGCGACTACCGCTGCCACACAGTGCACTCTAACCACTATGCTACCGCGGCTTCTACTATCCATGTGCTTTGCTTTATTTTTCTATGCGCAATGAATTTTGTTTAAAAATACTGCTTCATGCAGATTCCAATTTTAACATAACTGTATCGACATTTATTAAAACGAAACCCATTACTCTCTTTTTCCCTGTATACAATTAGTTTTAAGTCATTTTAGAGCAAAAATTTTAGTTGTTGCAGAAAACAAAATTATTAAAAATAATATTTGAACTATTTCGATTATATTTGTATGTGCAAGGGACGTATTGAAGAAAATAAATTTAACAATTGTCAATAAAGGAAAATAGCCAAATAGTAAAATTATCATTAAGTTGTTGTAATTTACAACTCTACTTTTTTATTTTACAAAGCAATTTAAAGTATTTAAATATACACTTATGATTTAATTGTAACGTGTAATGCAGGTAATGATAACAGGGTTGAACTTGAAGATACACCACTACAAGATGTAGAATCGTACACACATCTTGGTAGCAATATAGACAAGGTTGGAGGGACTGACAGTGATATCAAAATAAGAATACAAAAAGCAAGAGGAGCTTTCATTGCATTGGGAAATATATGGAGATCAAGAGAAATCGGATCCAACACGAAAATAAGAATCTTCAACTCAAATGTGAAGTCAGTCCTATTGTATGGCTCTGAGACATGGAGAACAACAAAGACAACAACCAAAAAGCTACAGACTTTCATAAATGGGTGCTTGCGTAGAATAGAAGGATTAAAATGGTATGACAAGGTTACCAACGTGGAACTGATGACAAGAACTAGACAAGTGCCAGTAGAACAAGAGATGAGAAGAAGACGATGGAGATGGATAGGACACACACTGAGGAAACCTGTTGATAGCATTACAAGGCAGTCCTTGTTCTGGAACCCCCAGGGCAAGAGAAGTAGAAGGAAGACCAAGAAGCACATGGAGAAGAGAGCTGGAAACAGAAGTGAAAATGATAAGGAGAACGTGGAAAGAACTTGAGATGATGGCACGTGACAGGAGGACTTGGCATGTGTTTGTTGAAGGCCTATGCTCCTTTGGGGGTGGAGGGTTATGAATGAATGAATTATGATTTAAGTAAACATTTTAAAAAGTTACTTTTAATTAGTATTTAATGTATTATTACTATCTATATCAAATTTAATTACATTTTACAACGTTGTTTCAGTTTATTTAGCCACTCTTACATAGTACTCAGCGCCTAGTTTCAATTTTCGAAGTTTCATACACCTTGACAAAGCCGAGTACTTACAGCTATTATATATATATATATATATATATATATATATATATATATATATATATATATATATATATATATATATATATATATATATATATATATATATATATATATATATATATATATATATATATATATATATATATATATATATATATATATATATATACATACAGTAGAACTCCATTTATCCGAACCCCAATTATCCGAACACTTTTTCCAGAAAAAAAAAAAATCAGGCGCCACCAGTCACGTTAGACTACAGTTCTGAATCTTTTGATGCGGCAAGCTTCAAATGTGTGCGAACAATTTCTAGACAATGAGATGGGCTAATGGACGGTCGCTTACGTACAGGAAGTCAGTTAGATCATAAAGTCAGTTAATATCTGGTTTACCAATCCAGTGTACGTGTTCATTCTAGGCAGAAAACTGGCTAAACAGACAGTTCAACTTAAAATAATTGTGTCTGCTACTACAGCAGAATAATTTTGGTGTACACGTATTTCTCTGTGCGATCTGGCATCTTCCAGTAGGCCTAAAGCATATAAAAGGAACCGCAATGTTTTGTCAATTGAAACGAAAACAGAAATTATCAAGAGACTAGGAAAAGGTGAAACTGTGCCTTCATTTGCAAGGATTTTCAATGTTGGGAAAGCTACCGTCTCTGACATCAAAAGTAACAAGGATAAAATTATGAGTTTTGCATCGAAATTGGATAGTGAAAATGGGTCGAAGAAACATAAAACCATGAGAAATGCGAAAGATTTGAAATTGGAAGAGGCTTTGTATATATGGTTTGTGCAAAGAAGAAGCAAAGGGGAACCTATCTCTGGCTTTCTATTGTGTGAAAAGGCACTTCAGTTCAACAGTCAACTTGACGGTCCTCCTGACTTTAAGGCTAGCCAGGGATGGTTAAGAAACTTTAAATCTCGTCATGGCATACGAGAATTGGAGATTCAAGGGGAATCTTTATCTAGCGATGCAACTGCCGCTGAAAATTTTAAAGAAACATTCTTGGCTTTTTTGGAAGAAGAAGGTTATTTACTCGATGATGTGTATAATGCCGATGAGACTGGCTTAAATGGAAATCATTGCCTCAAAAATCACTTGCATCTCAGCGCGAAGCAGCTGCCCGTGGGTTTAAAAAGTGCAAAGAGAGAGTAACAATTTTGGTAGCCGCGAATGCCAGTGGAAGTCATCGTTTACCGGTGCTAATGATCGGCAAAGACAAAAAACCACGTTGTTTAAAGAATGTGACATGTCTCCCATTGTGTTACAAAGCACAGAAGAGTGCTTGGATGAATAGTGAAATATTTCTTGATTGGTATACAAATCAGTTCATCCCAAATGTGAAGAGGTTGAAAGAACAAGAAAAGAAAACTGGAAAATTAATTCTTCTACTGGACAATGCACCATCTCATCCAGAGATTGCATTGAATGCAGTTGATGCAAATTTTAAAGTAATTTTTCTGCCTCCCAATGTAACAGCACTGATTCAACCAATGGATCAGGGTGTTATAGCAAAGCTTAAAAAGATGTACAAGAAGGAAGTCATGCGTCGTTTATTGTTGGCTGAAGATGAAGAAAGTGTGGTGGCGTTTTCCAAAAAGCTTAATCTCAAAGACTGCTGCTATATGTTAGCTGATGCTTGGACCACCCTGTCACAAGATAATCTCAACAAGGCTTGGGATAGATTGCTTGGGAAAAAAGGAGGAAATGAAACTACTGCAGTGGACACAAATGATGATTGTATAAATGAAGTTGTGGAACTGTTTCAAGCAATGCCTGGATTTTCGGACTGTGACAAAGATGATGCACACATGTGGCTAGAAGATGATAATGATTCTGGTTTTCAGTTTTTGAATGACGAAGAAATTTTGTCTTTTGTGCAAGAAGAAAACCAAATACATGTAGTGACCGATGATGAAGATTCCTCAGAAGTACATGATGTACTTGTAGATTATGAAGAAAACCCAAAACGTCGACCAAGTCCTGAAGAGGCCTTTATAGCACTAGAAACAGCGATGGCTTGGTACGAGCAAGAATATGACAGCTGTCCTACACAGCTTCTGCTGTTAGAGAATGCGGGACTTAGCAGCCAAAAGGAGACTATCCAGTTTGGTGCAAAAGAGGATTCCTCATTATTTTAAAAAGAGGGCTACATCTGTGCAAGTACATGTATACGTAATTTGCGCCTGGTTTTGAATCGTTTGTAATGTTATTTTGAAAACATTTCTCTTTCTTAACAAAAATAATTAATACAAGTAGTACATGCACTGCAGTGTAATGAAAGATTTTGGTGATACAGTGATCTAATACAGTGTGGGTATTATTATTGTGGATTATTTACATGGTCTTATTGTTGTACACAATTTTTTTTTGGAAGTTGACTGAAGGCATTATCTTTGTACTTTATTTTAATGTGGAAACAGATTATGTACATGGTCGTATTGAGGTATAAAAAATTTATTTTGTACACTTTTATTGAATGAATTCTCTCGTACTTTATTATAAGTTTTTTTTAATGTAATGCAAATATACTACTCGTCAAAAGTCAAGGACCACCCTATTATTTCAATACTCTTTTATATAAGCGCATAGAATGATTAAATGAAGGAAGTTTTTAGTACAAATGGGTGCAATATCTTTCTCTGACAGTCCTCTATGCACGTTAAGCATAAACACAGCTCACCGGCAACCATGGTGATCACATGCAATTTGGTTTGCTGACCATAAATGCACATTTTTAATCTGTTTTTTCAAACTTCCGTACAACCAAACCGGTGAAGTAATCGTGCTGATTGACATTCCACGTGCAATGGCGACTTTTCGTGAACAGAGTTCACTCTTAATTTGTTTTACAATCAGCAGACTTAGGGTAGTTTCATCACTTGCAAAAACCATGCCACCGAGAAGAAGTCTTGACACCTTACACAGAATGAGGGCTATAGCGTGGGTTGAAAGTGGTTTATCTGTCCGTGAGGTTGCTAGACGGCTTGCAATGTCACACTCTACTATCTAAAGAATTTTGGAGAGATTTCAGGCCACAGGAAGTGTGGAGGATCGCCACCGGCCAGGTCGCCCTAGATGCACCAATAGACATGATGACCGGTACCTCTTGTTGTCAGCCCTGCGCCATCGAACAGTGACTTGTTCCACTCTAAGATTTCAGCTGAGACAAACTGTAAACGTTAATGTCAGTCAAAGCACCATTCGCAGACGTTTACATGAATTTGGACTGGCTGCTCGACGTCCTGCAGTCAGAATCCCTCTTACTCCTGCTCATCGCAGAGCCGGTGTTGCTTGGTGTCGTGAGCACATCCGATGGACAAGGCAACAATGGAGTCAATTTCTCTTCACTGATGAATCTCGCTTCACTGTGTCATTCAATGATGGCAGGATTCGAGTTTGGAGACGACCAGGAGAGCGATTTACTGATGACACAATTCGAGAGGTGGATCGTTATGGTGGGGGTTCTGTCATGGCCTGGGGAGGCTTCTACAGACACGGCAGGACCCCACTCTACATCATCCAAGGTAACTTGACCGGCCCAAGATACCAGAACGACATCTTGAGACCAATTGTTCAGCCTGCTCTGGAGGCCATAGGTGGTAATGCCATCCTCCAAGATGATAACGCTTGACCCCATCGAGCTCGTGAGGTGAATGAGTTTATTCAGCAACATGGTATCATCAGGATGGCGTGGCCAGCTCATTCACCTGACCTTTCTCCAATTGAGCACCTCTGGGATGTCCTTGATCGAAGATTGTCAACAAATCACCCCCTGCCAATGGATGTTGCACAGCTGACTGCATTTATGCTTCAGGAATGGCAAGCTGTTCCTCAAGATACTTTTCGGACCCTTGTGGACTCGATGCGTCTACGCTGTCTGGAATGCCTTGCTGCAAACAGTGGTCATACCCGATTTTGAAATGTATATTTGTCCAATATCTATTGTGTGACTTTTGAAAAAGTGGTGTGACACACTTCACAGCTTCATTGCGTTTGAATGTGTGTTTCCATTTCTTTACGTGACATGTCAATTTGGTATTCAATAAATGCCGTTTTGACTGATACCAATTACGTTTATATCAGATTTGTTTTATGGTTTCAACCAAGGTTTTTCTAAGTGGCCCTTGAGTTTTGACGAGTAGTATATTTTGTAGACGTTGACCGAATGAATTCCTTCTTACACCCCCCCCCCCCCCCCCCCCCCCCCCCCCCCCAAAAAAAATACACCACAGGTGAGCGTTTTCTTACCTAATGTTCTAAAACCCCATTGGTTAGAATGTAAAGCCATCGTCTGAGGAACTTCACAACACTGACTCCAGTTTAGTCACGTTCATTTTTCTCATAGTGTCCCTTCCCACCGTTCTCTAATTCGCCTATCCGGGATTATTCCTCCGTTGAATAATTTCTTTAATCCTCTTAGCATGATTGGATATTCACAATATGCGTATTTTTATAATCCTTAGATCAGGGGGTTCTCAACTGTTTCTGCTCATCCACCTTCCCCCACCCCCTCTTCCCCGCCCCTTTTTCTGAGTCTCAATTCTATGGTTCCCCCCTCATAGTCGCTGTTAGCTGGAAATAAGGTACTTTACTATCTTACTGTGGTCCCCTAAAAATATGGTATTCCCCCTCCCCGGGGGGGGGGGGGGAACCATATGGTCCACGTTGAGAACCACTGCCTTAGATCAGAGAGAAGGCAACCCAAGATCTGTAAGAATCTACTTTAGAAACGTTCTGCTCTCTAAACATCTATCTTAATAAAGTCATGTCTGCTTCCAGGTTTCAGGGTATTCGAGTATTTGAGTATTCGAGTATTCATCCGAGGTTGAAAGAAATGCAGACTAGATGTAACAAAGCCCCGAGTAGCTCCCGGGGGTGTCTGAAGAGACCAAGAAGGAATACAATTACTACACCCCCGGGGCGTGTCGTACAAGATGACTCATATGAGGTTGTGTATGGGGGCTGGCAACCTCATCATGTAAAACAAACAGCCACAGACACCATATCTGCAGGAGTATATGAATGCTTGATGCAGCCTTCCGGCAAGGGGACCAGCTACAGTATTAGCCCTGTGCTTTGTAGGTAGCGCGAAGAAACATGATGATGATAATCTTCTTCAAATACCATGCCTTGTGGCGTAGGTGATCATGCCTCTCCACACCTTCCTGTCTCCATTACAATTTATCAATTCTGTTGTTGACACAACGAAGGTGAGCTGCTATTCATCTCCAGCATCTTCTATCTCTTGTCTATATAGTGTATTCTGATAGACTATCTCCTGCCCATCTCGTGATGTTATCTTCCCACTTATCGCGCTGTGTGCCTCTTGAACGTTTGAACTCAACTCTGCCTTCCATCGTGGTCTTCAGCAAGATATTATGTCTTTTTATATGACCAAAATAATTGAGCTCTCTGGCTGATTTATAATTTATTGAACAGATATATATATATATATATATATATATATATATATATATATATATATATATATATATATATATATATATATATATATATATATATATATATATATATATATATATATATATATATATATATATATATATATATATATATATATATATATATATATATATATATATATATATATATATATATATATATATATATATATATATATATATATATACGCGTCCAGTGTGAGGCCTATCATGCTGTGGCACAGTACCTCTTCAATGTCGCTGCTATTATCTTGATTTAATCCTGGGCTGCATTTTTTAAAAACTTCTAATTGGATATTTACTGTCTGTGTGCTGTTAAATGAGATCCAGATTTTAGCTTCACGTTATATTGAAATTTTTTTTTTTCTACCTTCCCTTTATATTGAACCACTTTTCCCTTCTGTGATATTTTCGTCATTTCTTTTATTCCACCATTGTCAATGATGTTATAATTTCTTGTTAGATCTTGTCTCATCATATAGGCTAAAAATAACAAAAGGAGATAGGAAATAAGTCAGTCCTTGCTTTGATCTCATTGAGACACGTACAATTAAGCTTCCTTATATTTTGTCAGAATGGCTGTTTGACACAATGGCATGGAAAGAAGTCAATAAAGAAGTGATAAATAGTACCAAAGACAGGAAGTTGTGGAGAGGCACGATCGTCAACGCCACCTGGCAGAGTACATGAAGAGAAGAATGCATTATCTAATATGTCAGCGGTTTGTTAATAAATGAAACTTCCTAAGCGCCCAATAAATGTTTATAGAAATTAACTTTGTTTATTCTTAGCATTCGTAGGATGTGTCAGATTTTTAGTGTGATACAAGATAATTGTAATGACGTGGGAAATACCTACTTCATAACGAAACGAAGTCCCTAAAGACCATGGTTCCTCTTAGAAGACTTCCAGTAATTTTCTGACTGACTTTTGAATTAAACAAACCTGGCTTCCTCAGTGAATTTGTGTTTAGACTTTGTTGAGATGCAGCTCTGGCTTGAAGTTGATGTGGTACACATAAGTTCTTAAAAGGCTACGTCTGCTAATAGCATAGTCGGCGGTCTATTATGTTTGCAAAATTAACTTTTGTTTCGGATATATTGTTATTGACGCTGTTCGTTATTTAATGTATATCAGTATAATTACAGTGTAGATGGTAATGGTAATTCTTTTTCTTCTTCAAGTACCGTGCCTAGTGGCTTAGGAGATCATGTCTCTCCACAACTTCCTGTTTCCAGTACAATTTATCTATACTGCTGTTGATTTCTTTCCATGCCACGATGTCAAACTGTCTAGTATTTGTTCTCTTTGTCTTCCACTATCTCTTTTTTCTTCCATCTTACCTGTTGTTACGATATATTCCAGCTTTCCTCTTCTCATAACATGCCCAAAATCAAGTGAATTGCTTCTTTCTAACTTGTGAAATAAGTTTCCTTTAAGCATTGGCCTCCCTCAGGACATCCATATTACTCTTTATGGGTGTCCATAGTATTTAAAACCATATCTCTGTTGCCTCTAGTGCCTTTCCTATTGGTTTACTAATTGTCCATGACTCACTCCCATATGTCAGGATTGGTTCTATATAACAATGAAGAACTCTGTTTATTACTTCCAATGACAAAGAATTGTTGCATAAAATACTCTTCATTTTATAGAATGCTGCTTTTGCCGGAGCTATTCTGCTTTTCACTTCTGACATGCATCTTCCATCCGTTGTTATTAATGTGCCCAGGTATTTGAATTTATTGACTTGTTTTAAAACGGTTCCATTTACTTTGATAGTGCATTCTAAGGAAGCCCTTTTCTTTGAGATGACCATTACTTCTGTCTTTTTACTGTTAATTTTAATGCCTTTATCTTCACTTTCTATCACTATTGTATCAACCATTTCCTGCGGCTCCTTTTCGCTTTTTGCTATTGTCGTAAAATTAACAGTGATACAACGTTAAAATACCTCCAAAGATAACATGTAAGGATAAAAACATAATGCGTAAGCTGCTGATAGTACATGATCGCACTGACCGCGGGTCACTACCCTCCATAAAAATTGACTTGCTAGACGGGAAGTCAAAACGGTTACCATTTGAACGGGATGAGAACGGCGGATCAAAAGGAAAAAAATATGACTGAAAAATTGCGTGAGACTAGCAAGGCTAAGGAGACGCAATTGGGGGGGGGGGAAGGAAAAATTCACGTCCCCAAATTGACACGAGGTACGGAAAGGGACGCTTATGCGATACCAAGCCTTTTATTTGAATACAGCGGCAAAAGCATTACAACGCAGATGCTTGAAATATTACAAAATTAAAAAAGTAACTTTTTCTTAATATTAATGTTAGGAATATAAAAATTAGCTGGCCGGATGGCCCATTTTGAGCAGTGAAATAATATGCTTTTACTTATACAGACGGATAGATAATAATGAAGACATTGACAAAAGACTGTGTTGTTCACATCAGCGAAAGACTGCATTGAATCAAACATGTCACTAATTTGCACAAAAACCGCGACCTTGAGACTCAAGTGTTCAAACCTAGTTAGAATGAAAGAGAGGGACATTGGTGGGAGCTGTGGTTAAAATTAACTTTAAAGACAAAATTTGTAGAGGGGACGGATAGGTTGGTTCAAAAACCAAGTACGTTTTTTGTGAAAACGCAAGTAGAGACGGACGGACTACCAGATAAAAATCCATACTTGACTGAAGCATGACTGAAATGACTTTAGTGTAGGAAATTTGAATTTGAAAAAACACAAGGCATTGATTGGCCACAGACAATCATATTATCAGCGCTCAGACGCGCTTTTTTGCCATTCCTCAATAGTTGTCCAGTGATAGACACAGTAAATTTTAAGTGTGGTGATTTCCAATGAAGTAAATTGAAATAAGTTCAGGGACGCCATACTATAGCCAGCAGCTCAGCTGAGTTTTGCTAGCATTTCTGTGTTCTTTATTCATAATCTGGTAAGATTGAAATTATTTCTTTGTATATTTTAAATATTGTTTAATGTTTCGAGTGATTTGATACTGCCATATCGAAATCTAGCCTTACAACAAGTAAGGATTTGCTCTAGACCCCCCGCCCTAGTTCAGGGTCTAGGGACAAACAATATATATAAACTCCAGCAAGGATTAGGAAGGACAGATCTAGTGTTGAGATCAGTGGAACATATCACCTATCCTATTCTATGGCAGGAAGCTAATAAACATATTTCGGAATATGTAGTCTGGGAGAACTTATCCTATGTGAAACCAACTTGGTAAGATGTGTTGTATGGTCAGAGAGATCTGACCCTGTCTAAGTGGTGTTATTGTAAATTGTTACGTGTAGAAGTGGCTCCTTAGGTAAGGTTCTGAACCTAAACCAATACTTTATTTCAGAGCTGTGAGTTTTCTATGTTGACACCAAAAGGTGGTGTCAAATGCTGGGTAATTAATTGACAGTGAGGACCCGTGCAGTGTCGCATCTCGGCAGAACAGCCTTATATTGCCCCCAAGCACGGAGAGGTGGGGCCACCCGATATATTGCCCCCAAGCACGGAGAGGTGGGGCCACCAGATTCCAGCACCAGAATTACTCTTTCAAAGTTACGTAAGCAGGCTGGTCTGCTGGATTTACACCAACTTCATAGACATAGCACCCAAAGTGAATTACTACTAAAACATCCCATTTCCCTCCATCATTAATGGACAATGTTTGGTAGGCATAGACAGGGAGGGATGAAGCCACCCCAACAGCACATCTATTCATCGTTCTCCCAGGGAAAATAAAATTATGAACTGTAGAAATATTAACAAATCGTGAAAATTGTATACGTACACACCTTTTATTTATCATGCCATTTATTCATGCCATTCACTCATAAATTTCAAAATCTTTCCTATGTTCTGGCCAAAATAAAACCTTGGTTCAGAACAAATAAATTTAAAAAAGATTTACTTTCTAAAATTTCACCAGCTGAATTTAGTTCATTGTGTTCTAAATTTTATTGATAATATTATATTATTTAATATCTGTGTGTGCGTGTTTGTATATGTCAATACAACACATTACATTCAGTACCCTAGATTTTAACGTAGCCACATTCATTAGAAAAAAAGATAGGTGTGAGGTCGTAGTGGTAGCAAGAAAGGCCTTCTGAAAATTCACAACTACATTTTATCTCAGGAGCCTTCACAGCTGACCTCATACATCACACTTAGTAATATCACCATCATACAATACCATCAAAACCACTACAGCTATTAAGACTGTATTATCAGCGTATCTCAAGTTGTTATATTATATCCGCCGAATGATATTACTGGCGTGTTCTCTAGAGATCTCATTATATTTTTACAGTACAGACTGAACAGATCCGGTGACAGCACACATCCCTGCCTGACACCCTTTTTTACTTGCTCAAACGTTCCTATTTGGCTGCTAATTCTTACAGCTGCTGTTTGTTGCCAGTATATGTTCTTTATTATCCTCAAGTCTTTCCATCAATGTTGATGCTTTCTAACATTTTGATAATTTCCTCATGTTTCACTTTGTCAAATGCATTAGTGTAATCTATAAAGCACAAGTACAGATCTGTCTTCACCTCTATGGCTCTTTCTATTAATGTTCTTATTATACATTTAGCATTGTTTGTGCCTTTACCTTCTACAAATCCACACTGTTTATCACTGACTTTTTATTTCTCACTCTTCTCGTGATAATTCGTAATAATATTTTGGTCACATGACTTATAAGAAAAGAAAAGAAAAGAAATTGAGACAAGAGGCATGCCTGTCGCACTCCTGTTCTTATCCCAAACGGTTCTTCAAGGAGTCTCATGGGAACTTTACAGAATGGGAAGTAAAGCAATTGAGATAATCTAAGCTGTTATAAGCTTATTATTCTCCGCTGCTTCTGTGGGAAAAGGTTTTGACTTGTTTTTTTCTGAACCCCCAGCTTGAACGTGATTTAGCGAAATATTAATTTTGTAGCTCTAACTCTGCATTTGTAAAAAAAAAAAATAATGAGTCATACAGGTGCACATTCACTCACTAGTGATTAACTCAACTATAGATTTATATTATCATTTAAAACAGGTTTAATAATGAGTTATTTGTTTAACAGAGTAAAATAAATACAAATTTATTTTATCAAAACTAAACAGTTAAATTTGGATTATACAATTACAGTGTCCATTTGCTGTGCCAGTATTGTACTTATCTGGCAATGTGGGGTCAGTTGGAGTCTAGTTCCGTCACTAATGGTTCCCCAGAGGTGTTTTGACTTTTCTTTATTTTTCAATAGTCGAATATTTTTGCCACAGCACGTCCGTTACAGCAAGGCCCGGGGTAACTACTAAGGTTACTTCGTCATGTGACCTCAAGATCCGTTTATTGTCGGTGTCTAGCGTTGTCTTCAGACAACTGGTACTAAAATTCTGAGGGTAAACAAATGCCTCTTTTTACTTTTAGTACATGGGCTCAAAAACCGCGTGTTTACGAGCTAATTTCAGAGAGTACATTTTTAGACATGGCTGCTGTTAATGATTTTGCATTAAATAATTTATTTATAATGATAACATAAAGTGTTATATATCAAAATGTGGAGAAATAAAACCCCTATGACATGCGCTTAATTTAATTGTTAAGTGGTGTTGAACATGCATGCAACATATACAGAAATAAGTGTAGAAAATATTTAAAATTTAAAAAATTGAAAAACAAACTGCACATATCACTATGTATATATAATTCTAGTAAACGTTAACCCCTAAAGCTACTTTTATTTTAAAGTACATCCATTTTCACATAATGTAGGAAAGTTTCAGTTGCTTCTGAGCACAAATAACGTTTATATCACAATTTGAATTTTTTTGGCATATTTAGACAAAGCACTCAAATATTGAAGGCTTATTTTTATAGACATGACTACCGTTTATGATAGTGCACTAAAGAATTTATTTATAATGATAACACAGTCTTATACATCAAAATGCGGAGAAATGAAGGCTCTATGACTTGCACTTAACTGGGTTATTTAGTGGTTTTTAAACATGCATGCAACCTATACAGCACTGAGTGCAGAAAAGGTGAAAAAATTTTAAAAACTAATAATAAAATAAAGTTGTACTTACCTACAAATATAATCCAATTTGGAAGCCTGGAACTCCTAGAACCACTTTCATTTCAAATTATATCCATATTCATCCATATTCACATAAAGTAGAAATGTTTCGGTTGATTCTTATCATAAATACAGTTTTTACTACAATTGGAAATTTGTTGGCACATTTTGAAGACACGCTCAAAAACTGTAAGTATACTATATACAATGTAAATATTCCCTTCATTCTTAAAATTAAACTACTTTGCCTCATGGTATTTGGCAAAGCAGTCATTTGGGTGAAGGTGTGAATGATCTGTGCACCCTTCACTCCAACTTCAGGAGTGTTACAAATGACGCACCTGCGCTGAAATTTAGATTTTTTTTACGGTATGACTGGTTCCACACATGCGGTTCAACGGACTGTTGTGTTGATTTGCATGGGTAACTCTTTGTGGAATATTTTGGATAGTATCAGAAGCAAGAAGACGCAGTTCTGTTATTAATTGATTCTCGACCTCCAGTAAGGTCTGTTTCTTTGAATGATCTGGTCTGGTGAGTGCAAACAACACAAACACATTCAACTGGGAAATTTCAAAGATCCAAAAGAAAATTTTTTTTCCACCACTTTCTGTTTCTTCTGTTGAATGTTCCATTTGTCCACTGGTCAACCTTGTCACATCCATTCATTCGCTGGTTGTAGTCATCATTCCTAACGGGTTCGTGCTTTCCATCACCGAAACGATTTGTGATTTCTTTGGTTTCCACAGTTGCAGAACTTGACACCAGAATGCATGGTTTTTTTGCCTTTTTATCTCTAAACATTACGCAAAGAAATTTACTTTCTAGTTCCAGAAACCATTTCATCTGGAGATGCATCAGTTGTGTAGTCTTCAGCGCCGTTGGAAAATTTTACGATTCATATTGACAGTTCCAGTAAAATACTGATTGTTGTCGGCAAGATACTGCAGCAATGCAAAACTTGTATGGTAACGATCTGCATAAATATGATGACCTTTTCCACATGGTTTTAGCAGTGTATCAAATACTTTGATGGCTTGTTGGCTCTTTACATCTAGCTCAGGACTGTATGATGTATTGGCACCAAAGTAAATCAACAAATTGACAACGTAACCAGTACTACTGTTGCAAAGGCCGAAGATCTTGACATGTTTGTAGGCATTAAGGCATTGAACATTTTATTTGCCCACCTGCCTTTCCACCCAATCACCATTTCATCTAAAGACAGCTCTTTGTATGGATAAAATGGCTCATGAAATCGTGTTATGAGTTTCTGCAGAAACGGCTCAATTTTTGGTTTTCCCAGTGGGTCAACATCACTTACATGGCTATGATAACAGAAGACTAAAGTGTAAAGTTCATGTAGTGTTATTGGATGCCAGCTGCGATAAACAGACCTTGCGCTCGCAGTTGCAGCTTTTGCTTGACAGCGTTCATCAGCATAATCATTGACTGACACAACAAGTTCTTCCAATATTTCCTCTGCTAAAATGGCTTTGATGCAAAAAAGTGCTGGTGAATCTTTTGGGACAATATCTGAATTCACACCAGGAGTCCTGCCTTGAGATGGAACAAAGCGAAATGCATTTTGTGTTGAACCCTTATCAACTTCATTCCATCCTGCTCAATAATATTGTTGTTCTGAGGCTCATCATTACCAGATTCAGTGATTACCGATCTCAGCTGTGATCTAGATCTATCTTCTCTTTCCTTTTCATGGCATTTACCTTTCCCTTTTATGGAGCCGCGGTAGCATAGTGGTTAGTGCACTGGCTTCCTAGCGCAGTGGTCTATGGTTCGATCCCCAGATGAGGCGGAAAAATTTTTAGGCCACAAACGGCTCCTGGGTCGACCCAGCCCCAAATGGGTACCAGAGCTACTCTGGGAAGGTTAAGGCGGCCGGCGTGATGCCGACCACATCACCCCTAGTGTGCCGACGGTCAAGATAATATGGGCCTAACACCATATTCCCAATATGCCTAAATGGGCGTGTAACGGGTTCCTTTACCTTTTAGCAATCCCCTACCAGTTCTATAACTAGGTCCATCCAAGGGACACGCCCCCTCGTCCTCAGAATCTGTTAATTTATCGCTAAATTCATCTTCATCGAAACTATCAATGCTCGAAAACTCATCACTGTCATTAGCAATCCATGACTGAATAAGCTGCGATACATGTTCAGCCGATAATCTTTTGGAAAGACCATTTGAACACGAAGTCATTCTCAGAGAGACAAAAAAAAATTTTTTTTTGACTTATGAGCCCTACGTTATTTAATAAAAATCGAACAATATTTCACACAAATGTGAGTATTCCAGTATTTTCAAACACGATGTTTACCGGAAAAGGAATTTGAACTCTTTTATGGAAAGACAATTGTGTAAATAATGTTCGAACTACGATTATTGAAACGGTAAACGAATCGTCTACCAAATAGACCAGTCGTAAAACGAGGCCCGATCGTCGGCCCATTAGAAAGGCCGCTCGGATATTAAGAGTGAAGTATCATTTCTCCTGATATAAACATCAGACAACCTCCGCTTCCATCCCCCATTTCATCTTCCTCAGAATTGTGTCCGTGATCCCTGAAATTTAAATCTGAACCCATTGATTCAGATGACAGTGGTTTAGGTCAGCGGAACAAACGTATCATTCTATACAAACATAAATATACAAATAAAACGTATTTCAAATTGGCATATAAACTACACATTATAATGTTATCATCATTTACTCCCTGCTCCCTACGGAGCCTGGAACTACGTCTGCTATTGGTTCCTTGTGATGAAACCTGCAAGAAGCAATCACCAGCTCTTGCAGTGGTAGTTTGTATGGCAAGTTATTTTAGGTAATGAGGTTGTCAGTACCATGTGCAACTGTACACCCACAAGCACTTTATACATATTATAAGCAAATATAAAATGATAAGATATACATATTACCCCAAACTTACCTCAAAATTTGGGACTTGGTGCATAGAAGAAATAGGTTGTAATTTACTGCAACTAGTTTAAGATGCAATTATCCCTCCGATAGATGAAGTTACATAGTACCGATTCCTTCTAACTATTTTTACATGAGAAGGTTCCTACGGCTTGGGCTTCCAGTATTATTATTGGAGTTTTACACTCTCAAATTTGAGCACCTACTTCTAATCCTGTGGCCGGTCCTATAGGGAATCCTATTACGAGCGGTTATTGTGGCTGTCTGAGATCTTCTTTGACGAGATAGGAGAATGCAGTTCTAAGGTCTTCAAACATGCTAGGTTATAAATTGAATTTTTAGCCCACGAACGCATGGTTTTCCATAAGGTTCTGTTTGAGGAGGCTCAATCAAAGGTAAGTTTAATTCATTATTCTAATATCGAACCAACCATAAGCAAGGCGTCTGATTTTGATAGGGGTTTCCCCCATCCTCATGTTGAAATTTACTAAATGACAATTTTAGGTATTGCCCCTAACATGTTATTTTCAAAATCATTGTATCACCGACTTGCCCTAGATTATTACTGATAATCTCTTCCAATGTGTAACTTTCATCTCATCTTGTTTATTGCAACAAAGTCATCTGAAGTGTTATATCATTTCTCTCGCTCCAATACTCAAGATTGTTTCCCTCCGACCGACATCTTTGTGTACCAAAACCCGTCTGGCACGGAAATATGTCTTGACATGGCACATGCTTGCAAAATTAACACTTTATTTTAAAATTCCATCTGTTGTCCAGATTGGAAAAACCGCGACAAAGTTGTTTTGTTCCAACTTGCTGCAAGTTACGTCCACGAATAAAACATTCGTTGTCTTCATTTTCCGATACAAATTTGAATTTTTCTTCATTTGCTGGCCGGTGCAACACTCGTCTGTTTTGCTTCAACAATACGGATATAGCTAAATGTAGACTTAATCCGTCTAGTGCTGGCGATTAACCAAACAAGTATGCGTGGCCACAAAAACAAAAACAGGTCAAATGGTCAAGTCCGCCGGGTTGGGTGATGACGTCAACAAGATATCGCTAGATGAAGCAAAACAGTTGGATACGGGGTGGGTGAGAAGGAAGAGAAAAAAATGGCACAGGAGAGGGTGCGCGGATGTCACAAGAAAATATAACGACTGAATATATGACTTGTCAAGGTGCTTTCCACCATTCCTTAGTTGCTCTTTGCTTTTCAACTCATGCTTTCTCTCCACCGTCTCATTCCACCAAGGTGGTTGGACGAAATGGGTTCTAGCTATCCGTTATCTGGTATTTTCACGTAGTGTGTGTATAGGGTTGTTATGGTATTTGAAGGCCTGTTTCGGTTTCTTGTGTCTTGCGGTTGTCCCTTTTGAAATGACGACAACGCAGGGTAGATGATCACTGTTCTGTGCCCTTGAAACATCCGAACGTGCAAAGGTGGCAAGAACACTAGAGATACATGTCAGATCTATTACACCATCTGTGTCCCCTGGTTTAGTCGCCAGTCTTGTTGGGTGGTCATCATTTAAGGTAGCAAGACTCGTATTGAGGATGGCCCAGCTCAAATCCATATCCTGTCTGTTGTCAGTTACGTTTCCCCACTCCTTACAACTACGGTTAAAGTTACCAGCAATTAAACACTTATTGAAAGGTTCTTCCGACAATTCCGCTAGGAAAGCCCAGTTACTATCTTCTGGAAGGTGATCTACGGGGGCATATACATTTGCCATTTCTGACCATCTATACTGAATTCGATTCCCTACAATTCCACGTCTTCATTGTCATGGGCACTGGTATTTAACCACTTATGAGAGAGCTTCGTTCTTCGCATATATAGCTTGCCCTCGTCTTGGATTTGCGGAGCGTTTGTAGCCTGTACAATTAATGCTGGCTTGCTCTGTTACTAAAGGAGGATGAAGAGAAGGGACGAGCCTGTTCGATCAATATTTGGCCCAAACAGGTAAAGCCAATGAAGTTACCCGCCTAAAAATTAAGGACCATTTTTTTAGAATGACATAAGATGCGAGTTACATTTCAACTTCATTTATAAAGAAGACGTCGTACACACATTAGAAACCAGTAGAAACACTGCGCCAGGTCCTGATGGGTCCAGTATTAACACATTAAACAGCTGGACGACACCGAAATTATGAATACGGTGAGGGATTTCAACATCAGCATACAGAACGTTGAGGTGCCGGAAGACTGGCTGCATAATTACTTACGGCCACTTTCTACCCCTGGTAAGATCCCACACTGCTCAGCAGCTATAGAATTATCACACTGCAGAACGTCTTTGGTAAATAACTAGAAAAGATAGTTGTTATACAAGTAATGAGTCACCTCGAAAAATGCACACGCCCTTCCTGATACCCTGGTCAGCTATATGCCCATGAAAGCAAAACGGGGAAACGCTGAAGCATTTGCTTATGATGTGTACGAGGAATTTCAGGGTAAATGAGAAACGGTTGCTGTAGTAATGGATCTATATGATGCTTATAATAGTATAAACTTTGAAATGCTAAAGAACCTTGTAAAGGCTGGTAGTGTTAACTTTTGGCTAACAATATGGATAGTAGTTGCCTTAACTGAGAGATCAGTTGCATTTCGCTTGGGAACATGGACATCAGAACGAATGAGCAGTTGCCGGGGACTACTCCGTGGTTCTACAGGGTTCTTCACTATCACTGATGGTGTTTAACATCTACAAAGCAAAAATAGTCACCATTCAGCCAACTGCGCTGGGACGAACATTGACTTTTGCATATTACATACTCATTTACACGACTGGTTCTGACCGACAGAAAATTATCAATAGTAAACACGAGACACTGCAGGAGGTGTTTAAATGATGCGAGGAAACCGGTCAATCCTAACAAAGCCTGTGTGCTATGGTTCTCCCTGAACAATTCAGTATTGAAAGCAGATATTCCTGACATTACTTTCAGTGGGCAGAAAATTGAAAGGCAAGACAAGCTGAAATACCTCGGAATAACATTCGATCACGGGTTATCATACACGTACCATGTTGATATAATCATACAGAAGTGCAACAGAGGTCTGGCAGCCCTAAAAACAATAGCCAGAGCGTACCTGGAGCAGAGACTTCACCTGTTTCTCCTGTATCTTCTTCTTCTTCTTCCTCGTTCGTCCTGAAAAGGACGGTGGTTGCGTTGTTTCTGTTTACGCCTAAGCTGTGATATCTGCACCTTTCGGTCGACACATCCGACTTCTGCACGGCATTTTTTAGGACCGGGTTTGCCTTCCCATTGCGATCCACACTCGCTCAGCCAGACTGCACTGCTGCAGACTGTTTCCAGGACCATCACATGGAGGTGGAGTGCGGTCTTGACCAGCTCTGATTCGCTGGTCTTGACGCAGGCAGTCAAGCTATGAGTCGCTGACTGCGGTCTCTATTGCTGCGTCTTTGGGTCTCGTTTCTCCTGTATAATCAGCTGGTTGTGTCAGTAATCGAGTATGGTCTGGGAATACTCACGCTGTCATATCACAACATGAACAATTGGAACGCATTAAAAAGTGAAGTGATGCGCATAGTATTGGGCTGTATGCAAGATGCCCCCATCGTGACGAAACGGTACATGCTTGGATTACTGTCGATTAGATACAGATATGTGATTGTCGTGTGGTGAGTACTGGGGCAACTACAACGGTAGTTTTTGCCAGGAATAGTCTATGAGATATTAGATATAAGGTCTCTAGAAATTGGCTCGTTAAGAAATAATAAAGACCTATTCGAGATAGGGACAAGAAGACAGGAATGCGAATGCTTTCCACTAGACAGTGTTTTCTAATTAATTATGGAAAGAGTTCTGTTTCCCCACGACCTTAGCTTCTGCCCTTAGATCCCATAAAGAAAAAGCCCCCAATCTCATCTGAGTAGAGAAAGGTTCCTATAGGTGAATATGTAACACCGACAGCACGAGTGATACACTAACAAACTCTTGATACTGATCAACCGATCGTTGGGTTTATTAATGAAAAATCCACACATATAGGGTTAGTAATGGTTAGAACGTGATGATGGTGAAAGACGATTCACACAAAACACACAGATGAGATAATAAAATTACAGTTAATTAAGTAATAGTTAATTAAGAATGAACTGGTGTAAAGTGAAATGATGATGTGATATGATACGTGTTACCAAAATGGTGAGTACTCTACACAGTCCATGTGTCTCTAAATGCTTCTCCTAGATATGAGGATTCACATGTATGCATAAAATGTCCCAAGTTGTTATACGTTATGTCGAGTGGGGTATCTATAAGCTGAGGACGTTCTGATGAATACTGTTGTCGTACGGAGAACGCTGACGAGATATCTATGTATATTCCTTCACTGTTTGAGTATATCTCTGTAGTGTTGATCAACAGTTAATAGCTGTCATATGAACAAAAGGTATGTTGTCTAATCTGCCGACGGTACTGGTCAGACTGGATATCTTCACGAAATGCTAGTGATATGTAGACTCATAATCTTGCGTATGTAGTCGTGATTCATATACTTTCGAGTCTGCTTCATAAAATGCGCTTAAGAGTGTGTTGCACGTGGTATAAATATGCGATTCCTCTTTTGAGCTCTTTTGCTTGACTTCAGATAATAATGATCTTTCGAGTGATTTGAATTTATGATGACTCTGTATTGAACTTGTGATAACTCTGTATTGAACTTGTGAGCAAGCAGTATATGGTGACGAAAAATGCTGCGTCCACCTTATGACTTGTGGGTGAGACAATATTCCTTTTTAATTGAGGAATGAAAGATGTCCTATGGCGAATTCTGCTAGCCAAATGTCCGTTTTTGATAACTTATTTCTGGTTAGACGTCAGACACGTTGCGTGTAGACTCAGACTTCTGATGAACTGAAGACACACAAAAGTCTTCGTAAGTTTTCACATTTAACATCACTGGTTGACTTGCATTTAAACTACTGCTCATTATTCATCTCTCTCTCTCTCTCTCTGAGTTCAATTCTAATGATGTTAAATATCTTGTGCATGAGAGTGTGTGCGCATGGGAGACTGTGATGATGATAAAGGTGAAATATGAACTATTAATTACCTCCTATCATCTTCTAGGAAAATCTTCTGATTTTATTAATCAGTTATGCCAAGAATTATTTGAAACTTTATCTTTCGCACATTTTAGCTGTGAGGTTAAAATAAACAAAAATAAGAAAATGTATTAATAAGTATAAGATCTACTAACCTTCTTTTCCCTTCGCAAAATCCTTTAAGAACACAATTAATCACAGAACTGAATTATCATCCCTATGCGTTTTTGGGTTTAATCTCTTCCTCACAAGGTAAAAAACTGGACTGCTTCACTCTAGTAGATTATGCGGTATTATATATTTCTGGAAGTCACCTGGCCAAGCTGGGCGTCCAATGTGGTAAACCAACGCTTGTCTGAACCGCGGCCGACCCAAGATAACACCATTACAGCATGAGACGTTTTCCCCTGGCCAATCTGGGCGTCCAATGTGGTGTCACAGAAATTACAGCGTGCCCAGATGTGTTTCGGATGACCATATGTGTTTTTACCAGATTTATCACGATGCAATGTGGGCTTCAAACGATAATGTCAGGCATGTGGACTCAATCAAAGGATTTTTATTTCCCCCGATGAAAGAACAAATGTGGTTCTCTAGATACCGGTCGCGAGTAATCACAACAATGAAATAGCAAATGTGGATCACAAGTATGAGATGAAAGAGCAAATGTCGGAGAAAATACAATATGAAAAATGTAGGAAAAGATGGAGCAACAAGGCCTTTGCGCTCGTTTATCACAGTGATGGCCCAGTCAAAAGCCTATAAACGAGTAACCATAGACAAAGGGCACCACTGAATTGAAGCTAACATGAAGGGAGCTAGAATAAAGCGGGGGATGTCATGGATGGCACAGGCAGAGACAACTATAATGCAGGTGACCACAGTTGAAAATTTTTCAAAGAGGAAGAGTGGAGTAAGTCAGATGAGATCTGAATTAACTACCAGCAAATCATCATCAGCATTGGCAAAGAGTGGAGAACTTGGGGCAGTGGGAAAGCAGAGCTGAAAATTAATTGATAAATTATTAAGCTAAGGATGATGATACCATTGTGTACACTGATGGGTCTGTAATCTGTGTTGAGAAATCAGGATAGGGCTTCTCAGCTACAGTTAAAGGCAGGGTTGTCGCGGAATACAGCGCGGCTTACATATAACCTCCAGCATGACAACGGAGCTTGAGGCAGCTACTGTAGCCGTAAGGTGGCTATATGAAAGTTCATTAACGAAGGCACTTATTGTGTCAGACTCTCAGTCCATGTTTCTAAATGTTCAAAATGGATGCCTTCGGCGTGAATGGATAACCTCCATAGAAGTCTAGAATCTTCAGAAACTTGTTTCAATCTACTGTCCTTGTCATGCTCGGGTACGCGGCAATGAAAGAGCTGACAGACTAGCTTCAAGAGCACCCCTTATGGGCGAAATGAATATGGATAAGGGAGAGGTAGGAAGGACAATTAATGATCGTGTCCTAGAGAATGACACTGCAATCGATGAATCATCAAGGTTAAAACTGCTGGAAGTTGACATAAAACGTAAGTCTAGCAGGAATGGACATTTGTCAGGATGCACCCTGCATATATACAACCAGCGCGCAACAGGAACAATTAGCATTCATACTCTTCGACATTTGCTGAGGGAGACTGAGCACCTAAGAATTTGCCCGGAGTGCAATGAGGTCGATTCTGATCAACAATCACAATAACAAATCTGTTACGAACGCTCACAGTGGCTAATAACTTGGATGTTAAGCTCATCGCCGTTTACAAATCACATTAAACCCAGCCCCAGGCCTCTGGGATAGCTGACCTTATTTCATCACCCAGCGGCGCGAAGACGTACCTAACACCGTAATCAGAATATGTATAAACATATAAGAAGGGAAACCTGAGGCCTGTAAACAGTAAATAAATATGGTGCCACCGACTACATGAAAACTGGGTAAGGGGAAAAGAAATTAAAATAATTATACTATGGTTATTAGATGTACAAACAATGCAGATACATTCATTTCTTCTTTTGAAGGTACTCAAGAAACAAAAGTAAATTAAAGTGTACTGCAACTCTGAAATACGTATTATTGATTCTATAAACGATTAACTAAAAAGTTTAATGGGGAAAAAAAAAAGACTTACTGTAGCAAAAATTTCATGAAAATTTAAGATACAAACACCGACAGTGAGGCTAATGGTAAGGATGATGAAGGTCCTCGTAACATACAAATAAAAACTATTTGTTGTTATTGTTAATTTAAATTAATCGGTTCATTACAAATATCAGCTACACTTTATTTATATAAATAAGTACTGCTGGATAGACTGGAGCATGACGTCATTACCCAAGTGGGCCCGCACCTTTTAGTGTGTAAATAAATAAAATGGCTGACACATTTATCTGACTTGTGATTCAACTGATGGGTTATAAACAGTTCTGTATAATCAATATAGCTGAATATAATTAATATTTTTATTGTAGAAGTAGGTATTAATTATCAGTCGTTTGTATATTTCTTCTTCATCTTTTCCTGTATCTTCTCTTCATACCTCTCCATTTTCCCCATTCTTATTCTATTTCTTCTTGTTTCTGATCCACATCTTACCCATTCTCCTCCATCTATTAGACTATTAATGATAATAATGTAGTGTTATTATTATTATATATAATTAATTATTTCATGAGTAATTTTCCTGAATGCCTTTTCTTCATTGTCTATCATCATGGACTGGAACCATGACGGAGTAAACTCTGCACTAACCTTACACTGCTACCTCGTCTAACTAACACCTACCACGTTTACGTCTCGCTCACGCCGTCTGTCCACACCAGCCACAAACACGCACAAAACCGATTCCGCTTGTAATAAGAAGTTGCCACTCACTCGGACATCCGCGCGGAAATTGCGTTGACAGCTCGCCTGATTTAATCAGCGATGACCGCTATGTATGAAATGACCGTTATGTCCCCGTTAACCGTTTTCCTTGCTTGTTTACTTATATAACAGTTAGCAATACAGTTAACATTCAAAAATCCGGCAACCTCCGAACCTGAGAAGTGCCAGATTTTTTAAAATGCCGAATTTTTTATGGTTATATGTGCTGTATATATTTAACAGAAAATGACTACCTGTACAGTCCTTTAAAGAAAGGAAACTAAAAACTAAATGAAAAGCAAATGAAATTTTAATGTTCATCAACTAAATAAAATTATAAAATGAGAAGGAATGAGCAGGAATGCCTGTTAACACGTGCAAGCAAGACCCAACAGCTGCATCAAAACATAAACTGCTCCAGAAAACAGTGGCGCGCCAACGCGGTAAATTTAAAAATGCGCTCCGAAATCCATGCCGGAAATCTAAAGGTACCGGATTATCGATGGCCGGATTTTCTAATGTCAACTGTATGCGAAATGGCCCGTGTTGTTCCGGGCCGTCTCTGAGGAGACTAAAAAAGAATGTGACTACTGCACCCTCATGCATGTCGTACTAGGTGACTAATATCAGGTTGTGCGTGTGGCTTGCAACTTTATCATGCACAACAAATTGGCACAGAAACTACCGCTGCAAGAATGAGTATGTGAATGCTGGGTACAGGCTTTATACAAGGGAACCGGCTGCTCTGGTGGCACCATTCTCCATAAGGAACGCAAAGGAAAATGTTGATGAATATGCGACATACATTTTGTCCTTAATCTTCTACTATGTACTCCACGCGGCATGCATTTTGTCCTTAATCTTCTGCTATGTACTCCACGCGGCATGCATTTTGTCCTTAATCTTCTACTATGTACTCCACGCGGCATGCATTTTGTCCTTAATCTTCTACTATGTACTCCACGCGGCATGCATTTTGTCCTTAATTTTCTACTATGTACTCTACGCGGCATGCATTTTGTCCTTAATCTTCTACTATGTACTCCACGCGGCATGCATTTTGTCCTTAATCTTCTACTATGTACTCCACGCGGCATGCATTTTGTCCTTAATCTTCTACTATGTACTCCACGTGGCATGCATTTTGTCGTTAGTTGATTATGTCTCTATACAGCCTCATATCTCTAGTACTGTGTACTAAGCCCATTAGTGACCTTCCTGTACAATGTTGTTAAACAGTTCGGTATCTCGGTTTTATAAATCTTTTATGAGAGGGAAAAATAGATTACAGGTAGTCCTCAACTTTCCACGGGGTTCCGTTCCGACGACCCTGTCATAAGTCGAAGTGGTCGTAAGTCGAATAACCCTTTAAATGCATTGGCTTATTGCACATTTCCGAGTCCGTATTAAATCATATCATCATTTGTTAAAATCATACACTGTACAATAAATAAAAGGGTTGAAATGAAAGATTTCATGATGTTACTGTCCGTTTTACTGTAGTAAAAAGCTTACAAAAATACTGTTTGAAAATGTACTGTAAAAATGCAGGTACAAAAAGTGGTAAACAACAGCCACAAACACCAATAATCTGTAACAGTCTGTACATAAACATACACACAAATCAGTCATTTTAACATATGAGACATATAGGTAATGAGGAAAATACATTGAGAGGAGACCTGGAGACAGGAATGAAAATGATGGGGAAACCATGAAAAGACCTTGAGGTGATGGCACATGACAGGTGGCCTTGACATGTGCAAGTGATGATTAAAAATTCAAAAAAAATAATAATAATAACAACAAATAAGGAGTTATTTTATCCCCTTGTGGTTCGAAAGAGCCCGTCGTTTTGATTATCATGGACTGCTTGTCAAAGCTTGGGCTACAGATGTCACAGCTTCATCGTGTACTCTTCTGTCTTCCGGTTAGTAGTTTGTCATTGGGGCACTTCTGGTTGTAATGAGTTGTAAATTATCTTCTGACCGCCTCTACGTACTTCCGAGAAAATAATTAGAAAAAATGAATTACTAGTTATTTCATTAAAACCTTGAATAGATTACCTCACTTTTGCAAATTACATGTATATTCTATCACTAGAAAAAGTGAAGTTATGATGTTTGTAAACGGCTCAATTACTTTATAGACACCTCGTGTATGGGAAATAAAAGATGAGAAGTGTCGTGAAACGAAGTGTAACCCACTACTTTGTTAATCACTATGTCGAGATACAGATTTGCTTCAACCAATCAACGATCAACGTTCACCAGTCTCTGAGACAGAATAAATTAACGGCCATCTTGTTCACGCAAGATGGCCGATGAAAACTGAATAAAATTAGGCTGTATGAGACCAGGTACAAAACCGGAGGAAACCAATCAACTTGCTCCGCCAGGAACCAACCGAAAGCTTTCCTCAAGTAGTTACTTGACTATATAATCGGGCGGATTTTATGCTAACCACGCAACCCCGAACTTGACGCCAGAGATACAGACTGAAGAGGGAGAAGCTGTCACCTTGATTTATGGTAACTTACCTGAGGGCATCGACCTGCAACCTACTTCACTAAGTCGCGTCAAAACCTGGCCAGTTTAAAATCTTAGGAGGGTAAATATTTTTACGATAACCGTTGGTATTTGTTGTGTGTCATTTATACTACCTATCAGGTTACTGATTGTATCTTGGGGGGAATTAAGTATAATGATTGTATTTCCTAGTATGATTGAATAGACGAAGACTAATAGGACTCATACTTCAACCTATTGTCTCCTATACTTCAATCTATTGTCAGTCTATAACTTCAGTCTATTGTCTCTGATAATTCCAAACTGTAAATATAACCAAAACAGTCCTTGTTAGGACTCAATCTATTGTCTCCTATAACTCAATCTATTGTCTCAGATAAGACCAACTCCAATATAACCAAAACAGTCCTTGTTAGGACTCAATCTATTGTCTCAGATAAGACCAACTGCAATATAACCAAAACAGTCCTTGTTAGGACTCAATCTATTGTCTCCTATAACTCAATCTATTGTCTCAGATAAGACCAACTCCAATATAACCAAAACAGTCCTTGTCAGGACTCAATCTATTGTCGCATCTAACTCCAATCTATTGTCTCCTATAACTCCAACCTGATATATCACCAACCAGTCCTCGTCTCATATACTCCTATCATAAGAACATAACAATATTGTTAGGATATATGTTACCAGCTATTGTCAGAGAGGGCGTGATATAGTATAGGGGGAAGGACATTGTTGTATCACACCTAGGTGTACATATTATTGGATTTATTCATGTATTGATTTATATTATGGGATGTATTCATGTATAAAAATGTATTCATGTATTGAATCTATATTATTGAATGTATCCATGTATTAGTTTATCAGAAAGAATGTTTTGCAAGTAGACACCTGTCTTGTCTCGCTATTGCTAAATCATACTGAGCCATGTTGTCATTCATCCCACATGCATACATCGGAGACACGCTCATTTCACTCACACTAGAAATAGGTGGGCTTGAGGACAGAAATTAGCCCCTATTTTTGCTTTGTTACAGGTTTAATTGTGTCCTAAAAACCTGAGGTCGTATGTTCGAGTCAATCCCGCTGCCTGGAACTCCGCAGGAGCATAGAGGTTGACCAGACTCTACATCTTTGGTCCCCCTCAGTCTTGGGTGGGCTAAAGGAACGATACTCTGCCGGTGGTGTGAACCAAACAAAGAAGAACAGACTTAAGAGAGATGAGTACACATTAGTACCATTTCTGTCGGCATTGTGAGCATAGAACTGTCAATGAAGAAAACGTGAATTAGCGTAGCAAGAGACAATAATAAGATCATAGTGGATAAATTATACGTAAATAACAGCATAGCTGATAAACGTTATATCCTTAATTAACAGCACCGCTGATATATTTTTTTGTTCCTATAATTGGAAAACGTGTTGTAATATTTATAAATATAAATATTTGTAAATCATATGTAAACTTACCAATTCATTTCATTCCATTTTTTTTTTTGCAACATTCACCTTTCAGCACAAGAGTAGATAGTATATATATATACTAAATAAAATATAAGGAAATTGTATTTTGAACGACTTGTCAATTTTATCATTGTTAAGTAAAAATCTGTTTCCCTGCTTTGTTTAATATCACAATTGGTTACACAGCAGAGGGGCGCTTTATGTCAGTCTCCTCTATACTATTGTTTCGAGATCAGATCATTCACAGCCGTAACTAATTTGTGATACCAGTAGTCCTCTCAGACACTGGGACTTCACCATTTTCTGCAGAAATCATATTTCTGTAATTGTCAGTACTATACTGATCCAAGAGCCAAAATAAAACCTCTCGCCACACTGGGGGCTCGTTCCTGGGATATTTCTGTATATCTTGAGCCATACTTAGTCTATTCATCTATCTACACTCTATCTTGTGCCACCCATAGGTAACATAAGAAAATAAATTTTATTTTTTGAAAAAAAATCTATTTTAGGATTTTTAAAACAATATTTTCTTAGGAGGAGTACCATTTAGTACTCAGTAAATAGTTGATGCTCACAAAGTTGCACGGAAATTTTTTGTTCATTTAAATTAATTAAGTTTAATTACAATAATTTGGTTATAGTAAATTTACATACCCTCTCTAAGCAACGCCATGGCTGATCTAGTGAAGTTCAGAACTGCGATCATGCAGATGGGTAAGGAATTAAATTTGACAGGTGATGCTCTCACTCAGTATGTCACAACAGAAGTGGACAAACACATGGATAGGGAAGAAAGAAAGTTGCAATTAGAGACTGAAGCAAAGAAATTAGAGGCTGATAGAGAAGCAAAGAAATTTGAGGCTGAAGAAAGGAGGTTGCAAGCTGAGAGAGAAGACAAAAGACTGGAAGCTGAGAGAGAAGACAAAAGACTGGAAGCTGAGAGAGAAGACAAAAGACTGGAAGCTGAAAGAGAAACTAAAAGGTTAGAAGCTGAGGAAAGGAAATTACAAGCAGAGAGAGACCATCAGTTGAGATTAAAAGAGCTTGAAATTCAGGCAAATACTGGCAATAATGGTGGTAGCTCACCTCACTCTGAGAGTAGCTCCAGCCAGAGCACCTCAAGTGGGGCCATGAATTTTCATCTGGACCCATTTGCTGAGAAAGAAGACGCCATTGAGTCGTACCTGGATAGATACGAAAGACTAGCCTCTACCTATGGCTTAGTGAAAGAAAAATGGAGTCTTAAACTATCTCAGGGATTGAGAGGTGTGGCCTACGATGTGTATTTGAAGCTCTCAAGAGATGACCAGGAAGATTATGAAATCCTGAAACAGGCACTGCTTGTGAGATATGAAAAGAACTCAGAATCATATAGAAAGAAATTCCGAACAGCTAAACTTCTTCCAGGAGAAAACTATCACCAATTCTCTGCTAGACTGGAAACCTATTTGGAAAAATGGAGTAGTTTAGGAAAGTGTCAGGATCTGAAAGAAATGATAATGATGGAGCAAGTGAAAGAGTCCATGCCTCAAGAAATGAGGAAGTTTATCATGGAACAAGGAGCAGAGAGATTGGAAGATATTGTAACTGTTGCTGAGAGATATCAAGCAGCTCAGGCAGAATTATTAGGAAATAAGAAGAAGTAGGGTGAAAACTTCAAATCATCACAAAACTATACCAAATATGAACAAAAGGACCATACCACAAGGAACAAACAAAGATTTGACCAAAAGGACAAAAACCCTCTAAGATCGGATAAGACACCTTACCGGAAGGAAGGAAAGTGGTGTAAAACTTGTCTAATGAGTAACCACAATACTGCGGACTGCAGAAGGAAGAATCCTCCTCATCATGCTGCATGTCTTACAACAGGGAATCAGGGAAGGAATGAACTGGCAGTAAGTCAGAAGGACTTCCATCATCCCCCTGTCTGTGAGGAAGTGACCGTGAATGGCACTCAAGTACTGTGTTTATATGACACAGGATTGGACTTTGATTCAGTTGTGTGCTCTTCTCTAGTAAGTCCTGACCAGATAACCACAGAAACAGTGGAAATCAGAGGACCGATCAAGGGAGCAAGAACCATGACACTACCCATAGCTCGAATCAACATAAGATCTCGCTATGTGGAAGGAGAAATCAAAGCAGCAGTGATGGACGACCCTATTTACCCTTTGATTTTGGGGTGTAGGTATGTTTTCCTTGGAGAACCTATAAAACCTGTAGTTATGGCAACAGTCCAGACCAGGGAAAGCTCCAGGAAAATGGAGGAGAATCCTATCAATACTCATCCAGAAGAGATGAAAAAGGCGCAGGCAGCAGATAGCACACTGAAGCCTTGTTTTGGCAAATTGCCTAAAGCCCATAACCCTCCAGAGAAAGGAGACTTGTATATGAAGAATGGCCTACTATACAGAAAAGCTGGAACAGGACCTAAAGGGCATGGACAGCTTGTAGTGCCAAAATCTTACAGGGAGAAGGTTATGACGCTAGGACATGCTATACCCTTCAGTGGACATATGGGAATAGGGGCCACTGGACAAAGGATAGCCTGTCACTACTTCTGGCCAGGAATTACAGAGGACATAAAAAGATATGTAAGATCTTGTCCAGAATGCCAAAGAGTAGCTCCTAAGCATAGGACTGCACCAGCAACACTGGGAGAAATGCCTATTATGGGAACCCCTTTTGAACGTGTTGCAGTAGATATTGTTGGACCCCTCACTAGGACGAAGAAGAGAAATGCTTACATCTTAACCTTGGTTGATACTTGCTCTATGTGGGGAAAAGCAGTGGCCATGTCAGCTATAGATTCAAAGCACGTGGCAGAGGCCCTGTTGACAATATTTACCCGATTAGGTTTCCCGCATCAGATATTGACTGACAATGGGTCTCAGTTTAAGGGAAAGCTAACACAAGAAGTATTCAGGATATTTCAAGCCAGGCACTATCATTGTAGTCCCTACCATGCCCAAGGGAACGGTCAAGTAGAGCGGTTCAATGGTACGCTAATTTCAATCCTTAGAAAGCTGGCGAGTGAAAAACCTGATACTTGGGATACATACTTACCCGCTGCACTATTTGCATGTAGGGAAGTACCCCACAACTCAACTGGATTGGCTCCAGCTACATTGTTGTTTGGAAGACCAATAAAAGGTCCACTGGAAGCATTGCTGCGGACATGGACTGATGAAAAGGCAGAGGAAACAGTGACTTCCGCATACCAGTACGTCAACGAGTTGACATCTCGATTGAAAGCAGGTTGGAAACTGGCCAATGATAACTTAAGACAGGCCAGGAGGAAGCATGCTGCGTACTACAACAAAAAAGCAAAGGATAGGGAACTGGAGGTGGGTGAAAAGGTGTTATTACTGTTGCCAAGCAGCAATAATAAATTGCAGATTGGATGGCAGGGACCCTATGTCATACTGGAGAAACTTTCCAGGACCAATTATAAGATTGACAAGAAAGGAAAGGAGAAGGTATATCATGTCAATCTTCTTAAAAAATACTATGACAAGGAATCATCAGAAGTTGCACATATTATGACCCTAGCCATTGCAACAGAAATGCACGGTGAACCACTTCACTCTATGGAGTATCCACTCACAACTACAGAGGATTATGTTCAAGTAAATATTAGTGAACATTTAACTCCAGAGCAGAAGAAGAGGGTTCAGAAAGTGTTGGAAACCCATGCTGATGTGCTCACAGATAAGCCAGGTCGGACGAATCTGTTAGAGTACGACATGAAGGTTACCGACCCTACCCCAGTATGCATGAGAACATACCCTATACCCTATGCGAAAGCCCAAGCACTAAGGGAGGAAGTTGATTATCTGTTGAAGGAGAAAATTATCTCGAAGTCAGACTCTCCCTATAGCTCAAGTGTGGTGCCATTAAGGAAGCCTAGTGGTGAACACAGGTTATGTATTTACTACAAGAAGCTTAATGCGATCACAGAATCTCAGGTGGACCCATTACCTGACACCAACCAGCTGTTCTCTACACTGAGTAAGGCTAGGTATTTATCGAAGGTAGATCTAAGCAAGGGATAGTACCAAATACCAGTGAAACCAGAAGTTAGGAGAATGCTGGCATTCAGTACATCAGACGGACACTACGAGTTTAATGTACTCCCCTTTGGGCTGAAAAATGCTCCAAGTATCTTTTCAAGAATGATGAGGAAATTATTGGAACCTCTACAAAATCCCCATATCACTAACTTTATGGATGACATTCTTGTTGCAACAAACACATTTGAAGAGCATATAGTAGCGCTCTCCATGTTGTTCGACAGACTGAGAGAAACTGGATTGACTGCACGTCCAACCAAGTGCTATATCGGTTGTAAGGAGTTGGAATTCCTAGGTCACACTATTTCTACAGGTCATATGTCTCCTGACCCAAAGAATATAGAGAAGCTAAAGAAGGCACCCAGACCTTAAACGAAGAAAGATGTGAGATCATTCGTGTCTTTATGTGGGTTCTATCAGAAGTACGTACCCCACTGTAACTCTCTGTGTGCACCATTAACCAACTTAACGAAGAAAGGACAGCCTGACAAAATCCAATGGAATGCTGATTGTGAAAAAGCTTACACAGAGCTAAAAGCAAAACTCACCAGCAAACCAATCCTTACACTACCCGATATCACACAGGAATTTGTATTAAGGACGGACGCTAGCAGTATAGGGATAAGTGCAACTCTCTTGCAGAAATCAAAAGCCCAGCCGGAGGAACTTTTACCAGTCGCCTACGCCAGTAGGAAGCTGAATGCAGCTGAGTTGAACCACTCGACCATAGAGAAGGAATGTTTAGCTCTAATTTGGTCCATCAACAAATTTTCACCTTATCTGTATGGGACACACTTCATTGTCCAAAGCGATCACCAACCTTTAACATTCTTGGCTGCATCTAAAAAGCTAAATTCGAGATTGTTAAGGTGGAGTCTGCTTCTGGCGCCTTATTCCTTTACCGTGAATTACATTCCGGGAAGAGACAATGTAGGAGCTGATTTTTTAAGTCGACACCCTAGTACTCTGGAAGGACAGACGCAAAAGGATTAACCACAGCAGGGGTTTACACGTCAGCTATGACAAGTCACAGCTAGGAAAGGAGGGGGCTATGTCGTGAAACGAAGTGTAACCCACTACTTTGTTAATCACTATGTCGAGATACAGATTTGCTTCAACCAATCAACGATCAACGTTCACCAGTCTCTGAGACAGAATAAATTAACGGCCATCTTGTTCACGCAAGATGGCCGATGAAAACTGAATAAAATTAGGCTGTATGAGACCAGGTACAAAACCGGAGGAAACCAATCAACTTGCTCCGCCAGGAACCAACCGAAAGCTTTCCTCAAGTAGTTACTTGACTATATAATCGGGCGGATTTTATGCTAACCACGCAACCCCGAACTTGACGCCAGAGATACAGACTGAAGAGGGAGAAGCTGTCACCTTGATTTATGGTAACTTACCTGAGGGCATCGACCTGCAACCTACTTCACTAAGTCGCGTCAAAACCTGGCCAGTTTAAAATCTTAGGAGGGTAAATATTTTTACGATAACCGTTGGTATTTGTTGTGTGTCATTTATACTACCTATCAGGTTACTGATTGTATCTTGGGGGGAATTAAGTATAATGATTGTATTTCCTAGTATGATTGAATAGACGAAGACTAATAGGACTCATACTTCAACCTATTGTCTCCAATACTTCAATCTATTGTCAGTCTATAACTTCAGTCTATTGTCTCTGATAATTCCAAACTGTAAATATAACCAAAACAGTCCTTGTTAGGACTCAATCTATTGTCTCCTATAACTCAATCTATTGTCTCAGATAAGACCAACTCCAATATAACCAAAACAGTCCTTGTTAGGACTCAATCTATTGTCTCAGATAAGACCAACTGCAATATAACCAAAACAGTCCTTGTTAGGACTCAATCTATTGTCTCCTATAACTCAATCTATTGTCTCAGATAAGACCAACTCCAATATAACCAAAACAGTCCTTGTCAGGACTCAATCTATTGTCGCATCTAACTCCAATCTATTGTCTCCTATAACTCCAACCTTATATATCACCAACCAGTCCTCGTCTCATATACTCCTATCATAAGAACATAACAATATTGTTAGGATATATGTTACCAGCTATTGTCAGAGAGGGCGTGATATAGTATAGGGGGAAGGACATTGTTGTATCACACCTAGGTGTACATATTATTGGATTTATTCATGTATTGATTTATATTATGGGATGTATTCATGTATAAAATGTATTCATGTATTGAATCTATATTATTGAATGTATCCATGTATTAGTTTATCAGAAAGAATGTTTTGCAAGTAGACACCTGTCTTGTCTCGCTATTGCTAAATCATACTGAGCCATGTTGTCATTCATCCCACATGCATACATCGGAGACACGCTCATTTCACTCACACTAGAAATAGGTGGGCTTGAGGACAGAAATTAGCCCCTATTTTTGCTTTGTTACAGGTTTAATTGTGTCCTAAAAACCTGAGGTCGTATGTTCGAGTCAATCCCGCTGCCTGGAACTCCACAGGAGCATAGAGGTTGACCAGACTCTACATCTTTGGTCCCCCTCAGTCTTGGGTGGGCTAAAGGAACGATACTCTGCCGGTGGTGTGAACCAAACAAAGAAGAACAGACTTAAGAGAGATGAGTACACATTAGTACCATTTCTGTCGGCATTGTGAGCATAGAACTGTCAATGAAGAAAACGTGAATTAGCGTAGCAAGAGACAATAATAAGATCATAGTGGATAAATTATACGTAAATAACAGCATAGCTGATAAACGTTATATCCTTAATTAACAGCACCGCTGATATAATTTTTTGTTCCTATAATTGGAAAACGTGTTGTAATATTTATAAATATAAATATTTGTAAATCATATGTAAACTTACCAATTCATTTCATTCCATTTTTTTTGCAACATTCACCTTTCAGCACAAGAGTAGATAGTGTATATATACTAAATAAAATATAAGGAAATTGTATTTTGAACGACTTGTCAATTTTATCATTGTTAAGTAAAAATCTGTTTCCTTGCTTTGTTTAATATCACAATTGGTTACACAGCAGAGGTGGCGCTTTATGTCGGTCTCCTCTATACTATTGTTTCGAGATCAGATCATTCACAGCCGTAACTAATTTGTGATACCAGTAGTCCTCTCAGACACTGGGACTTCACCATTTTCTGCAGAAATCATATTTCTGTAATTGTCAGTACTATACTGATCCAAGAGCCAAAATAAAACCTCTCGCCACAAGAAGAAGACGCCGAAGATGGAGAGGGCACACAAGGAGACAACCTGTTGGTGGCATTATAAGGCAGTCCTTATTGTGGAATCCTCAATGTGAGAAAAATGGAGGTAGACTTAAGCACACGTGGAGAAGAAAACTTGAGACATGCATGAAACGAATGAGGAATACCTTGGGCCGATTGCGTGGGACATGAAGACTCAGTTAGTTAAAGGCCTATGCTCCTTGGGGAGCTGAAGGGTTATGTATATGGCAAGTAGTTTGCTTGAGTGGTGCTGTGATAGGTTCAGTGAAGTATTACATGGATTTGAACTTTGAGCTAAGTTGTAACAATATCCCTAATGTTAAGCTGCCTTAAACTACATGGTTGATATTAAAACTCAACTGCTTATGGAGGGAACAATTCACGTTCTTTCCTCATTCACGTAACACAGTTATGCCCGATGTGAAAGCTGTCAGAGATGGGGTTAAATACTCCTACTCTGACTTAATAAAAGTTCATGCCCGCTGCCCAGACATGAAGCATTACATCTGCTTCTTCCTCTACTTCCTTACCTCCTCCTCTTCTTCTTCTATATCTGTGTTTTCTTTTATTATTTTTCTTGTATTTACTTTTCCCGAACTATCTGATGTGTTTCATGAAATACAATGTTCTGTTCCTTCATAAATTATGGCTTGTAACGCTGGAATCCAGCTCTTTATTCGAGCTGAGATAATAAACTGAACACACCATAGTTAAAAAAAATAGTTCATCCTGGACTTCACATTGAAGGAAGAAGAGGGGACAGATTCAATCGCCATGGAGTGGAAGTGAGAACATAACGTAAGGAACATAAGAATAAGTCACCAAAAGTGAACATTTTTTAAAACATGCCAAAGACATGACTAGCTGAAGAGCTGGAGCCGATGGCTTGTATGAGGAATGAGACTAAAGGTATATGGATGGAGTATGGTAGCAAGTATTTGTGTCAGCACAAACTGGAACTAGGTTACTGGCAGATGTTTATGTTCCCTGATATATCAGTTATGGATTCAACAAAGCTCTTACTTGTAACAATATGTAATTACTTAACCAAACAGCAAAAACAAAGCAACTAGGAATATACCCATCGGATACAGGAGATCTGTCCAAATTTTATTTTATTTTCCTAAAAATAATAATGATGATAACATTATTATCACCGCCAAGTAAGATGTTCAGGTGGTCGCAGAGAGAGTGAAAAGACGCGTCCACCGAAAGTTCTGTGAGGAGCAAGATAATGACTGACAGTGGACACATGCTCACTGAGCACACAGTAGGAACGTACATAATAGTCTGTGACGTATAATGGAAATATAGCCTACAGTAACTGACAGCCGTGAAATTCCGTTAACCGTCTATGATTCGCTAGAAAGCCATGCAACTTACAGCCTGCGTTTACTCATTTTTAATCCAAGCCTCTTTTCCCTGAAACGTAAACAAATGGAAATATTACAAACTTCCGTGACCTGCCAGTCATAACAGGGAGCGAAATCCGGTTTCTTTACCTGAGTTTCTCACGCGAGCTGATCTGTCAATCATCAGATATCAAACAGACGTACGTGGGATAACATCCGATTTTCGAAGTAGTTGCACGGGCAAAAACATTTTCGCGTGTACTCTTTGATGTTCGTACATACAGGGAGAGACAACTCTTTGATCTCCAGAAGCGGGCAAATCTACTAGAACCCGTTACGCGGTTTAAGTCTCTGTTGTCGGTTAGAAGCGCCGACAGGGCCACCGTGGAAACCTTTTATCTGGGGGAAACGTAGTTCCCTGATTTATGCTATGCAAAAGAGTGTGAAAATTAACATCCTCTAGAGATCATAATAACATGATGTATATAAACTGCTCCACAGCGCGTTGCTGGTAATCGCCGTCATGCCCGTTGAACCAACAGGTGGTTTCTTCCGCGCAGTCTATCGAATCCAGTCTTTGCATGCATGGGAGCGTAAGGAGCATGGCGAGGCACGTAGAATGCCATGGTCATCCACTGCACCTGACTTCATCTCCAGTCGTCTTGACTTGTCTTGCCACTGGATTGAGATGGACCCAGGCGAGAGAGTGAGGTCGACGAATTGCGCAACTCTTCCTCACTTTAATCCAAATCACCGCGCAAGTCACTCTTTCATCCATTCATCCATTCATCCATCCACTCACAACAAGTCCTGTGGCGATGGGCGAGCGGCGAAGCGGCAGGCGTGGGTATGCTGGCAGTCGTAGTCGCAGACCTACACACAGGCGGCTCAGGCCATATGGTCGTCTTCCACTGATCGGAGCAGCAGTGGGATTTGGCAGCCCCCTGAGTGTCTGAGCAGCCCTCTTTAGGAAAGCACTGCTCACCTCCATGGCATGAGGAAGGGGCTAGAAAAGGTGCCTTAAACATTGCCTGCTTCACCATTACCTAACACATAAGGAAGGGAAACCCGAGGCCTGTAAACAGTAAATTAATATTAGACAAACATAAAGGTATGTTTTCAGGCACTCGTAAGAAATAAAGAAGTAGAACACTTGGACAACAGAAAAACAACAGACGTGAGTGGCTTACCCAGGGTTCGAACCCCGTACCTTCCGTACGACAACTCCGCCTAGCTATCAAGCGAATCACACTGACCCCACGGCCAGCTAGGCATCCCCAAAAAAGATGCTTTGCTGGCTATTTATCAGTACGAAACACACAAGATAACACCGGAAGTATACAGTGGGCAACTCAGCCCTTAAATGACGCAATCACTTCTGTTGTTCTCCTATTAACAGTATGTGTCAGTCCAAACAAGACAAAGACCTTGATACTGGGTCCAGTAAATAGTAGAAGACTTAAGGACATTAGTATAGAACAGAGGGTAGGTTTCTGGTATTGTATAAACATAAATAACACATAAGGAAGGGAAACCCGACTCACTCCTTATGTGTTATTTATGTTTATACAATACCAGAAACCTACCCTCTGTTCTATACTAATGTCCTTAAGTCTTCTACTATTTACTGGACCCAGTATCAAGGTCTTTGTCTTGTTTGGACTGACACATACTGTTAATAGGAGAACAACAGAAGTGATTGCGTCATTTAAGGGCTGAGTTGCCCACTGTATACTTCCGGTGTTATCTTGTGTGTTTCGTACTGATAAATAGCCAGCAAAGCATCTTTTTTGGGGATGCCTAGCTGGCCGTGGGGTCAGTGTGATTCGCTTGATAGCTAGGCGGAGTTGTCGTACGGAAGGTACGGGGTTCGAACCCTGGGTAAGCCACTCACGTCTGTTGTTTTTCTGTTGTCCAAGTGTTCTACTTCTTTATTTCTTACGAGTGCCTGAAAACATACCTTTATGTTTGTCTAATATTAATTCACCATTACCTAACCAGCTTACCGCGGTTGGTGGGTACCCTACTTCGGCGGTCGACATATAAGAAAAAGAAAGGACAGATTTTTCCCCCTCATTCTAGGCGCATGGAATGTGCGCACTTTACTTGACAAAGACTTTAACGCAAACAGACCTGAGAGACGAACTGCCCTGATTGGGAGAGAACTGGCCAGGTACAACATTGACATAGCAGCACTGAGTGAAACTCGACTTGCAGGCGAGGGCCAACTTTGCGAAAAGGGTGCAGGTTATACATTCTTTTGGAGCGGAAGAGGAACTGAAGAAAGACGAGAAGCAGGGGTTGGATTTGCAATCAAAACAGCAATTGTCAGCAAGTTAGCGGGGCCCCCAAAGGGAATAAATGACCGACTCATGACGGTCAAGATCCCTCTGTTCTATGGAAGAAAACATGCCACCATCATTAGCGCGTATGCACCAACTATGACAAACCAGGATGATGTCAAGGATAAGTTTTACGAAGAACTACATGCAGTCATTGCATCAGTTCCTAAAGCAGATAAGCTCATCATTCTTGGTGACTTTAATGCAAGAGTAGGCTCAGATAACATCTCCTGGAATGGCACTATTGGTAGGTACGGCGTGGGTCGCTGTAACAGTAATGGACTTCGTCTCCTCCAGACTTGCGCAGAACATGACCTCCTTGTCACCAACACCATTTTCGACTTCCTACCCGCAACAGGACCTCCTGGATGCACCCTCGCTCAAAGCATTGGCACCTAATTGACTATGTAATTGTTAGGAAGAAGGACAGGCAAGATGTCCGGGTGACCAAGTCCATGTGTGGTGCCGAATGCTGGACTGATCATCGCCTTATTGTATCTAAACTTAAAATTCGTATCCAACCAGCCAGGCGCCCTCAGGGGAAGAAAACTCAAAAGAGGCTGGATGTCACCAAACTAAAGAAGACAAAAATCAAACAGTCATTTACTGACACCTTAGAAGACCGTCTCAAATCTATCTCGCTAGACGGCCAAAGTGTGGAAACAAATTGGACAGCCCTAAGTGAGCAGATCTACAACACTGCTACAGAGGTCCTGGGTCCTTCCATCAAGAAACAAAATGACTGGTTTGATGAGAACTCAGATGATATAAAGCAGATGTTGGCTGAGAAACACTATCTCCATAAAGCATATTTAAATGATCCAAAATCTACATCCAAGAAAGACGCTTTCAACAACATGCGTAGAATCGTCCAACATAAACTACGCCAGATGCGGGATTCATGGCTGAGTAATAAAGCAGATGAGCTCCAAGGCTTTGCTGACAGCCATGACTTGAAAAACTTTTACCTTGCACTCAAAGCGGTCTATGGTCCAACATCATCAGGATCATTTCCCCTCCTTAATGCAGATGGAAAAACACTAATTACAGACAAGGAAAAAATGCTCCAACGCTGGGCTGAACATTTTAATAATATCTTGAACCAGCCATCATCTATTAACGACGAAGCCATCATCCGCCTGCCTCAAATTCCTATAAATGAAGCATTAGATGATGTACCAACTCTGGAGGAAACTAAAAAAGCGATTCGTCAACTGTCTAGTGGAAAGGCCCCTGGCTCCGATTCAATTCCTGTTGAGGTTTATAAAGATGGCGGTGCAGTTCTGATAAAGAAACTTCATATGATCTTCCAGCAAATGTGGCAGAGTGAAAACATCCCACACGATCTCAAAGATGCCTCAATTATACATCTATATAAACGTAAAGGTAATCGCCAAGACTGCAACAATCATCGAGGCATCTCTCTTTTATCAATCGCTGGGAAGATATTCGCCAGAATCCTTTTGAATCGCCTTACGGCTCATCTTGACAAAGGTCTTTTACCTGAAAGTCAGTGTGGATTCCGGAAAGAACGTGGAACCACAGATATGGTGTTCGCTGCAAGACAGCTACAAGAAAAATGCCAAGAACAGCACTGTGACCTGTACACAGCTTTCATCGACTTGACAAAGGCGTTCGACACGGTCAGTAGAGAGGGTCTATGGAAGATCATGGCAAAATACGGCTGCCCAAAGAATTTTATCACAATAGTGCAGCAACTGCATGATGGAATGCAGGCTAGAGTTCAGGAAAACGGTGAGCTATCAGAGCCTTTCCCCGTCTCAAATGGAGTTAAACAAGGGTGCGTACTTGCACCGACTCTGTTCAGTATCATGTTTTCTGCTATGCTGACTGATGCTTCTAGAGACGGGGACACAGGAATCGACATTAGTTATCGTATTGATGGAAAATTGTTTAACCTTAGGAGGCTTCAAGCAAAAACCAAGGTCAAATCACACACCATCAGAGATCTTCTGTTTGCTGATGATTGTGCCCTCAATGCTGGTTCAGAGGCTGATCTGCAGCATAGTGTGGATAGATTCTCCGAAGCCTGCGCCAACTTTGGGCTTACCATCAACACGAAGAAAACAGAAATCATGTACCAACCAGCTCCTGGCACAGTTTATACTGAGCCAGTCATCAAGGTTAATGGTGAGAAACTGAATGTTGTGAACAGATTCACATACCTTGGTAGCACACTATCCCAAAACATTGTCATTGATGATGAGGTGAACACCAGGATCTCCAAAGCCAGCAGCACATTTGGCAGACTATACACCAACGTTTGGCATCGAAGTGGCATTAGTCTACAGACAAAGCTGAAGGTGTACAGAGCTGCGGTGCTTCCAGTGCTGCTATATGCATGTGAAACATGGACTGTATACAGGCGCCACGTAAAGAAGCTAAACCACTTCCATACAGTCTGTCTCAGGAAGATAATGAACATCAAATGGCAAGACAAGATCCCGGATACCGCCGTTCTTGACAGAGCTGGTATCCCTAGTATTGATACTATTCTGATGCAGTCACAAATTCGCTGGGCAGGTCATGTAGTCCGCATGCCAGACCATCGACTGCCAAAGATACTCTTTTATGGTGAGATGCAGAAGGGTAAACGCTCCCATGGTGGCCAAAAGAAGCGCTTCAAAGACACGTTAAAGACGTCATTGAAAACCTTTGACATAAACCCAGACACATGGGAAGCTGCTGCGCAAGACCG